>JARFIW010001591.1:0-262574 GCA_036346225.1 Platerodrilus igneus
CCGGTCTCATCTACGAAGAGACCCGCGGCGTGCTGAAAGTCTTTTTGGAGAATGTCATCCGCGACGCCGTCACCTACACGGAACACGCGAAGAGGAAGACCGTCACCGCAATGGACGTCGTCTACGCCCTGAAACGCCAGGGACGTACTCTCTACGGCTTCGGCGGTTAATGTTTTGGTCTAGCCGAATAAATTTCAAGATAACAACAGCAGCAGCAGACGCATCGTCATCGAAACGGTTCTTTTCAGAACCACAGATTTATGTATAGGATAACGAAAAGAAATATCGCACGGCTTACTTTTCCTTCTTTTTTGCCTGTATTAGCTTTATTGGCTTGTAGTTCTGTTACTCGTAAGGAAAACGTACGGACTCGCGTAAAATCGTGTCCGGCGGAGGGTTCTTTGTTTACGCGCGTGTGTGAGAGAGAGACAGAAAATATTGCATACGGACATACCGTGTCTAGGGCAAACATATCTATGCGAGAATATTCGCAATGCAATGTCGCATGGGATGGTTCTTTTATTTCTAACAAATTCGATTTGGTGGCCCTGAAAAGGGCCTTACTATTTGAGGCGGCGGCGGCGAGAGGGGGGGGGCATCTAAGCCTTTTTCTCGGTCTTCTTTGGCAGGAGAACTGCTTGAATGTTAGGTAGGACTCCGCCCTGTGCGATGGTAACTCCGGAGAGGAGTTTGTTCAGTTCTTCGTCGTTCCTGATTGCGAGCTGCAGGTGTCGCGGAATGATGCGGGTCTTCTTGTTGTCGCGAGCGGCGTTGCCTGCCAACTCGAGCACTTCGGCGGCCAAATATTCCATCACAGCCGCTAGATAGACGGGTGCTCCAGCTCCGACGCGTTCGGCGTAGTTGCCCTTCCGAAGCAGCCGATGTATTCTGCCGACGGGGGCCAGTCCGGCACGGTTCGACCTTGACTTTGCCTTTCCTTGACCTTGCCGCCTTTTCCACGTCCTGACATAGTTAAAAAAGTAAAATTAATTACAGTCAATTAAGCAAAGATGTGCACGTGAACGCTCGTGGTCGAAGTATGCATTGAAAATTCCATGACATTGACATTGACATAATCTTTATTGAGCTTCAATTAACAAATTTTTACTCTTAATCTAATTGGTTTTTGATTGAAATTTGGAAAAAAAAAAATTTTACATTTTTGATCTGACTATTGAGAAAAAGTGTTGGCTTGCTGTCCTAGTGACAGCCGACTTAAGATATTTCATTTATAAACTAAACTATGCTAATCTATAACTACGGTCTTGGGTCTTCTGTGCTTCGTCGGTGCGGTCTCGTCGTAGTCCACGGCTGTCCTGATGAGGGGGTTGTCGTGAAGAGCCATTCCATCGAAGGTCTTCCTTGCAGCTGCCTTGATGAATTCCACCATCGTTGGGATGTTGACGTCGGAGTGGAGCTGGTCGTTCCTCACGTACCATGGGGCGTCGAGTGCCATGCGTAGGTTCTTCGTCTGGACGGTCTGCAGCCTCTTGATGTGGGACTTGGCTGCGTAGCCCCACGCTGCCGATGCGTAGGTCATGGTCGGTCTGATGACGGTCTTGTAGAGCCTGATCTTGTTGGCGATGTCGAGCTGGCTTCTTCTGTTCAGTAGTGGGTACAGGCTGGCTGTTGCTGCGTTGGCTCTGGAGGCGGTGTTTGCGATGTGGGCTCCCCAGGTGAGTCTTCGGTCGATGGTTACCCCCAGGTACTTGGCCTGCGTCTTCCATGGGATGGCTTCGTTGAAGATCACGATGTCCTTGTCTGGTTGGTGCTTCCTCTTCGTCAGGAGTACGGCGCTGCTCTTCTCCGGGTTGACGTTGATCAGCCAGGTTCGGAACCATCTCTCCAAGGCGGTGGCGGCTTCCTGGAGTCTTCTTGTCACTAACCTAGGGGCTAGCGATCTGGTGGCTACGGCGGTGTCGTCGGCGTAGAGAGACAGGTGGGTGTCGCTAGTCTTCGGAACGTCGCGAGTAAAGAGCGAGTAGAGCATTGGTGAAAGTAGCGAGCCCTGAGGCACGCCGGCTTCCATCTGTCGGACTGATGAACGAGAGCTGCCTATCTTCACTCGGAATCTTCTTTGGTCCAGAAACGATGCAACGAGTCTTGCCAGTCCTCGGTGGATATCCAAATCTAGAAGCTTGTAGAGAAGTCCTTGATGCCACACTCGGTCGAAGGCCTTGGAGACATCAAGGAAGATGACGCCGGTTGACTGCTTCCTGTTGAACCCATCGGTGACGAACTCCACGAGACGCAGGATCTGATGAACAGTTGAATGGCCGGATCTGAAGGCGAACTGCTCGTTGGGGATGCCCCCTCGCTCTTCGACTTCGTCCCGTAGCCGTCGAAGTACGACACCCTCCGCTATCTTGCCGAGAACCGGTAGCAGACTGATGGGGCGGTAGTTCTGCGGGAAGGTCGCAGACTGCCCAGGCTTCTGTAACAGAATTACGTCTGCGCACTTCCAGGGTGTGGGGAAATGGCGCAGACGTAATATGGCGTTAAGTAAGGCCAGTAGCATGGCTTTCGCTCTTACCGGAAGTAGTTTGACGGCTTTGGATGGGATGCCGTCGGGACCTGGTGCCTTCCGGATCTTCGCTCTTCTGATGAGCTCCTCCAGCTCATGCGGTGTCACGTGGGGCAGGTGCTGGTCGTCTTCTTCTATGCGGGCTAGGACAGCTCTGTCGACCCTCTCCATCCAGTCGAGGTCGGCTTCGGCGTAGTTCAGGGTGAACTGTTGTTCCAGATGGTCTGCAAAAGCTTCGGCCTTGTCCTCTTCTGTGTAGACCATCCCATTTTCTCCATGGATTGGCGGCATTGGTGCTGACTTCCTCTTCAGGATCTTCACCATCCTCCAGAGCGAGTGGTCGTCTTCTTCTAAGGCCTCGATCTTCCTTCTCCATTGCTCGTTCCGGTGTTCCTGCAATGAGATGCTTACCTGGGTACGTAGGTCGTAGTAGGCGTTCCTGTCTTCTGGGTCCCAGGAACGCTGGTATCTCTTCCTGGCACGGTTCTTCTCCCTGATGAGCTGTCTGGTGTCGTCTGGGATCTGCTGGTGCTGTCCGCGTACCATCGTTGTCTTGCTTGCCGCCTCCATGGATGACAGGATGGCTCTGGTCAGTAGGTCAACTGCTGCATCCACTTCGTCTGCTGTGTTGAGGGATGGGATCGATGGGATGGTCTCCTGGAGGTGGTCCGTGAATGCTGCCCAGCAGGTGGTCTTCTTTGGTCGCTCCTCCTCTGCGGTGAAGTCTTCGCCTACACACAGTAGCACTGGGTAGTGGTCGGAGTCCAGTTCGTTGACCGCGTTGAGCTGGACTGGAAGTGCTAGGTCCTTGATGACTACGATGTCCAGGATGAAAATTCCCGTGCCCGAGCTACATATATATAATAAAGAGCGTTAACCAATGAGCTGCTTAGAAATCGTACTATGGGCGGGGTCATGACGATTTGGATCGTCGCCGCTTGTCTTATAAATAGAGGTCGGACAAAATTTTTTCGGTACTGTTATCCCTTTTCCGTTTATAGTTGCTGCCAGGATGCCACCGAAAACCAGCGGTAAGGCTGCCAAGAAAGCAGGGAATGCCCAAAAGAACATCTCCAAAGGTGACAAGAAGAAAAAGCGCAGGAGGAAGGAGAGCTACGCCATCTACATATACAAGGTGCTTAAACAAGCGCATCCCGACACCGGCATATCGAGCAAGGCGATGAGCATCATGAATAGCTTCGTAAACGACATCTTCGAGCGCATCGCTGCCGAAGCTTCGCGTCTCGCCCACTACAACAAGCGCTCGACGATCACGAGCCGGGAGATCCAGACTGCGGTGCGTTTGCTGTTGCCGGGAGAGTTGGCCAAACACGCGGTCAGCGAAGGCACTAAGGCCGTCACGAAGTACACCAGCTCCAAGTAAGACGTCGATTCTGCGCCTTCTTCTTCGAAGCACAACGGTTCTTTTCAGAACCACGAAGTCTTTTATTTCTGAATTAAAAATGCTGCATCCCTCTGCACGAGAGAGCACTGACCCAACGAGCTCGTGATCATCGTCCATGCAAAACATTGTATGATTCATTTGCATACGTAGAACTTTTGCATAGAACAGATCTTTAACCGCACGACGGAGGTTAAGACGTATAAATATTAATTAACTTAAATGCGAACCTTCCGACGTCGAGTGTTACGCGCACCGGAAGCGTTCGGCACGGATCCTATTTACGTTCGCGGCGATGGGATGTGTAGGTGGGCGGCTTTACTTGGTTCTATTCTCGGCGAACGTGGTCCGCCTAATCCTCGCTCGGCTTCTCAGCGGCGACGTATCGTCGCCGAATTTCAATTAGACCGCACCGATTGATTAGCGACGTCATGAACTAACATACCTTATTTAACGCTAAATCGCGTAATTAAACCAGGTGCTTTTTCTTTTATTCTGCACCGACGTTGCCGTAGTCCCCGATCGTCGCGAAAATGCTCAAGGACTTTTAACTACATAGTCGCCGTCGCCGTCGCCCCCCCCCCCGAGGGACGAAAACAACAAAACAAACGCGTTAATGCAGATGGCTGTCTCCGAGCTTTCCGCCTGCTGGCGGTAGGCCCGTCTTCGGCGGGCGGGCGGATCGCGCGCGCGCGTGTTTGTGTGCCTGATGACGAAGGAAACGGCGCGCGGGGGGGGGGGTGCCATTGAGTTGTGCTTTGGCGCGAGAAGTAACCGCATCGCATCGTTCTTCGAGCTTTCCGCACCTGCAACTTAGCTTAGGCTAGGCTTACTTGTAATTTCATTACATTAAATAAGAATTAAACCTACGAGAATCAAGCATTGCTCTTCTCAGGGCGATGGACGTGACGAACCCGAAGCGTGCTTCGGTGACGTTCACAGACAGCGACATGGACGTCGAAACGATTAAAATACGTCGACACCGCGAACAGCACTCCGACCCCGAAACTGTGACGAAACGCACCCGCAAGACTGCTGACAAACCGACAGAGAAACAATATACAATCGTGCCCGACGTACCATCTGTTGAGCCGACGAAGACGACACCCATTTCCTACGCCACTGCAACCTCCAGCGCACCAACTACGAGCACTTCAACATCAAGACCAATGATTGCAAACGCTACAAACAAGACGCAAACGGTAAGTAACAGAATCCCGCCCATTTTTATAGCGACATTTCCGGACTTTATAAAACACGCACGAGAAATGAAACGAATTACTAAACGCGACCTGAATATACGAGCAACCGGACTTGGTGCACGAATCCACGCAGCTGACGCAGACGAATTCCGTTTCGCACAGGACTACTTAAAAAAGCACGCCATCGAATTTCACACCTACGGACTGAAGACCGAACGACAACTTAAGGTTGTAATACAAGGACTAGCCGCGAACATCATTCCTGAAGACGTTACAAACGAACTGCTGGACAGGAAATTTAATGTTGAGCACGTTACGAGACTACAGTCCAAAGAAAAACATTACAGTAACACGTTCCTCGTTATTTTAAAAAATGAACCGACATCACAGACGATCTATGACATTCACGAACTTCTATACTGCCACGGCGTTAGAGTTGCTGCCTTCCAGTCGAGGGTGGAAATTCCGCAATGTTTTGCGTGCCAACGATACGGACACTCCAGTTTGAACTGTGGATACCGACCGCGCTGCATTAAGTGCAGCAACGAACACTACGCCTCCGAATGTACGAAAAAACGCGAAACGACACCGACATGCGCTAACTGCAGAGGACCTCACCCCGCTAACTACAGAAACTGCCCAGCTTACAAAGACATACTCGACAAGAAAAAGAAGACGCACCAACCACCGGTACCGATACTCGCACAGAATACATCCGACAGCTCCGACTCAGACGAAGAGGAAGGCTGGACGAGAGTCGACCGTAACAAAAAGACACAACCACGCAAGACCCCACAGGAAGTACCGACAAAACCGACTGAAGCGGTTACGGCAACGACATCCACCACACACCGCACAGCAGACACCGACAGCTCCTCCGACGTCAGCATGG
Organism: Platerodrilus igneus; assembly: GCA_036346225.1. Classification (NCBI taxonomy): domain Eukaryota; kingdom Metazoa; phylum Arthropoda; class Insecta; order Coleoptera; family Lycidae; genus Platerodrilus; species Platerodrilus igneus. The sequence goes on from JARFIW010001591.1 coordinate 6,021, forward strand.
ACAGCACCCCCGAGAAGCGCGTGAAACGAAGACGCAGACGTTCCACGAAGACAAAGGCGACAAAAACAACGACACCGACTACTACCGCAACGCCTGAAACGCCTACAACAGAAGTTCACACCACCAAAAGGACTGCTCCAGCTGCTCCAGCACCTGAAGCAGTCACACCACAAACGAACACCGACCAGGACAGTAAAATCAAGAAACTACTGAACAAAGCACTACAGTGGACGCAACGACTAATCTCGACCTACATGGCTGGGGAACCCGTTATGCCGCTACTACTAAATGCACTATACGACATTTTCACGATCCTTAATGGATAATCACCGAACACGACGACAACTGCGACTACTCTCTTGGAACGCCAATGGAATTAAACGCAGACTAACTGAACTACGACACTTCCTGACTGAATTCGACATCGACATCGCACTACTCGGTGAGACGAAACTAAACCACAACCACGACCTCAAGATTGCAAATTACACAACGCACAGGAAAGACAGGACTATCGGACCAGGACAAATAACAAGCGGAGGTGTAGCCGTACTTATACACAGACGAATCACGCACTACGCACTTGACCTTCCGCAAACACAGCTAGATGCTGCAGGCGTGGAAATATACGCAGATGGACAATTACTCAGGCTCATCTCCGTATACCGAAGCCCAACAAGAATACTATCGACGCAAGACATCGACAACTTAATGCTCGGAGACACCGTCACGATAATTATGGGTGACTTAAACGCCAAACACACCACATGGGGTTCCAGAATCAACAATAGCGACGGACTAACGCTCTTCACTCACTCGCTGGGTAAAGACTTCGACATCACCGGACCAGACACACCGACAAGAATTCCTCCGAATCCAGACCATCAACCTGACGTACTAGACATAACGATAATGAAAAACATACCGTACAACTTCACGACAGAAGTGATACAAGACTTGAGCTCCGACCATCTACCGATACTAGCTACGATTCATACAACGCCACATATACAAGAGACGAATAGCACCGTCACATCGACAAACTGGAGGAAATTCAACGAATACCTACAGCACAAAATAACTTCTGGAAACCCGATCGTCGACACACACGAACAAATCGACGCAGCCACGGAATACATCACTAATTCGTTACAAGAAGCATTAAATCACAGCACAACGACAAGAATCCGGAACACCAACAGACCGCGACTTCCTGACTACCTACGCGACATCATCAAGCACAAAAAGAAGTTAGTCCGGAGATGGCGGATAACGAGGGACCCAGCCATCAAAACCCAACTGAACGCAACACAAGCCTCACTGAAAACCCTACTAGACGAGCACAACACCCAACAGTGGACGGAACACATCAACAATGTTCTCGAAACTGAAGGGAACTTACATCGACTCAACAGAGGACTTACAAGAAGACATCGACTATCCAACGCACCACTAGACGGACCAGACGGAAAAATCTACGACGCCCGTGAAAAAGCAAACATATTCGCCACGACACTACAAGAAACATTCTCACCGAACCCGACAACGCACCAGCAACACGAAACACAAGTTAACGAAACCATGGACGAAATACTACAAATGAACCCAGAAGACCACATACCACTTATAACACCGAAAGACACGAAACAAACCATCCTCAGCAACGCAAACAGAAAAGCACCCGGAAAAGACAACATCACAAACCAAGCACTCAAGAACATCACGAAACGTACGCTAGCATACATCACGAGACTGTTCAACGGAATACTTCTACAACGACATTATCCCACAACATGGAAGACCGCAATCACAGTTATGATCCACAAGACAGGAAAAACAAGGACAAACCCGTCACACTACCGACCGATATCGCTCCTCAGTGCGTTATCCAAAATATTCGAACGACTGCTACTACAGAAACTGAAACATCACCTACGAGACCGACAAGAACAATTCGGCTTCAAAGACGATCACTCGACGACACTACAAATTATTCACGTCATAGACCACATCGCGGAGAACTACAACAGAGCTCACGTCACGACAGCAGTTTCTCTGGACATACAGAACGCGTTTGACAAGGTTTGGCACAGAGGACTCCTGTACAAACTAGCGACTACACACCATGTACCACTACAGTACATACAGCTACTTGACAGCTACCTCACAGACCGAAAACTACAAGTACGAGTAGACGGACAGCTATCGCACGAGATACCTATCACGGCTGGAGTTCCGCAAGGCGGATGTCTCTCAGCAGCACTGTTCAACGCCTACATACACGACATACCATGCAACGACAACGTCAAATGCAGACTATACGCCGACGACACTATTCATTACAACAGCACGCCACCCCAGACTAGCGACTCAAAGATTACAACGCCAACTTGACGCCCTACCCGACTGGTTAGGGAAATGGAAAATACAAATCAACGTCGACAAAACAGAAGCTATACTTTTTTCACGACACAGACTACACCCACATCCTCCGCCAACGTTTGGAGGGCAGCGACTTCCGTGGAAAAAGACAATACGATACCTCGGAGTGACGATCGACAGAAACCTCTGCTTCCACAAACACTTAGACGAGACGCTTAAAAAAGCAAGACAGACCAAAGGCTACCTACATCCGATGCTGACATTCAACAACAAACTACCGACAGAAACACGGACCAGAATCTACAAAACGCACATCAGACCGATCATCACCTACGGATCACAGGCATGGCTGACATACCTTTCGAACACAAACCTACGACGCCTAGAGGCATCACAGAACATCATCCTCCGACTGATTACCGGCGCACGGTGGTTCGTCAGAAACGACACGATACGAAACGACTTGAACATTCCAACAGTATACGAATACTGTAGAACAAACGCCACAAAAACATTCCAAACTATAGACGACTCATCACATCCATCAATACGAGACGTCGCACCGCCACAAGGCACACGACAGACCATTAAAAAACGACCACGCCGACTACTTGATGTGTAACACAACATCAGACAAACACTCCAGACCGGACCTAGTTGGCTAAATAAAAAAACAACTAGGTCACAACACGAATTCAGACCACTAGGTGGAAAAATAGACACCTAGAACACTCGCACAACTAACGATACAGACAAGACAGCAGAAACCACTCGGTTAACGCTGACTACAGGACGTGCCCTGAGAGGGCAGGATCAACCAGGAGATTTTTTCGGTACATTCCAGCCACGACATTCAAGCAGAGAGCACGCAATTCAGAAATCGAGAGAGCTTTTCAGTTTCATAAATTCATTCAACGCTTCTTCAATCATCAAGTTTGTATCCGCTTAGCGTCTACAAGCTCCAGGTATTAAAGAGCCGAGTTCATCGTTCAGCAAGCAGCCGTGATTCATCGCATTCCAGTCCATTCAGCATAACCACCTGACGACCGTTACATTTACAGCAGCGGAAATTTCCACGTTTTAACTGCACTTTTCAGTGCAATTAGAATCGCATTTCGCAAGCTTCTGTATTGGACACGTAATTGTTTGTAGAAATACATACAATTGCGATTCTAAACAGAAGTTTCTGAGCGAATTGTGTTGTTAAGTTCGACAAGGGCGTGGTATTTGCGTAACCGCATTTAGGCGGGAACGCATCTATACACGTACTGCGAGGCTTTTTTCAGCGATTCTATAGCTAAGTGCTGTGGAATTGCTGAAGAGCTTTCGAGCTTAATAAGACGTTCGTCTTATTTATTCGCTAATCGTTTCAGCCTGTCGCATTTATAATATATATAAGTGCGAAAGGAAGCGAATATATTAGCGGCCCAGATGCTGTGCTTGGCACGTGCAATCTGGACCCACTAATATATAGCGCCGAAACTTGTAAAATTTCAGGGATGGATTCCAGGACCACCGCCGGGGAAGAAAACAACGACCTTTTACGCCAGATGATGGAACTGCACAAGAAGATGCCGCAACACCTGAAAGAAAAGTACATCTTTGTACCAGCGTTAATAGAAGCAGCACCGCCAACAGAAGCCGCCCCACCGTCCCAGATGGAACTCTCCTCATCGTCCGAAGACGAAGAAATCACAGACGACCGCAAGCACCTGAAGAGGAAGCCAGAGAAGAGTAGCGGATCCAGCGAGTCCGAAGACGGGTTCACCACCGCCGACAAGAAGCGCACGCACCGTCGAAGGGTAAGAGAAGTAAAAATTTTACCTGTTGCAGGACCATCGACCGAAGCGATTACGACGAGTAATCGTTTCGAGGCCATCGGAGACATTAACCAAGAAATGGAAGAAGACTCCGGAGAAGCCATCAACACCGAGGCAGCGAAGAAACCCCGCCTACCGCCTCCAATTGTCTTGAGGGACAAGACAAAGTGGTCCCAAGTCTGCCGGACCATCACAAACAAGAAACTAGGCTTCACCAAGGCGAAGAACATACAGGATGGCATCAGCATCCAAGCGACCACCATCGATGACTTCAGAGGCATCACGAGGATGCTAACCGAAGGTAAGTTACCGTATCATTCCTACATGTTGCAGGAAGAAAAACCGCTGAAAGCGGTACTCCGAGGACTTCCCATAGATCTCTCTGAAGAGGAGATCAAAGAAGATCTACTCCAGCAAGGCCTTCCAATCCAGAAGGTCACGAGGATGACGGGGCGTGAGCGCCGCCCCATGCCGCTGTACCTGGTCCAGCTGGACCGCACCAAGGCGAGCAAGGGGATTTTCGACGTAACACAGGTCTGCCGCCTGCAGGTCCGTGTCGAATCCCCGCGAAGACAGCCCACGACGAGCCAGTGCCACCGCTGCCAGAGGTTCCACCACGCGCAGAGCCGCTGCCATGCTACACCTCGCTGCGTCAAGTGCGGTGAGGAACACCACAGCGTCCTCTGCAAGAAGCCCAGGGACGTTCCAGCGAAGTGCGCCAACTGCCAGGATGCACACCCAACCAGCTACCGAGGATGCGCAGCCTTCCCCAAGCTAGCTCCAGCCAGGCAGCCGAGAGCACCAGCACCAGCAAGAAGCCCACCTGCAGCCAAGGTAAGCCCTGCAGTGTCTTCGCCCAGGCGACCCGCGGGGAGCCGAGGCCAAGTACTTCTGCAGCCACCATCGTCCAGCCAGCAGCCCAGCCGTCACCACCAACACCACCTGCAGCCGTCGCCGCCCAAGAAGAGATGGGAATTGAACAGCTGATGGCCCTTCTGTCCACCTTGGACCTAAAGAAGATCACCGAGGTCATCAAGAAGATCAACGCTGCCCTCGCCGGAGCCAAGACAACGGGGGAAATCCTGACAGCACTGTTCAGCTGTCTGCCAGACATCGTAGCCATTTTTAAACCATAGGTAAGTTAATGGCTAAGAAACGAAAACCTTTGTCCCTACAGGTAGCGTTTTGGAACGCAAACGGGCTCCGAGAGAAGAAACTCCAGCTCACCGAGTTTGCAGAGAGGTACAACCTGGACATCGTGATGGTGAACGAGACCCACTTCCGTGAAGCCGACAACCCAAGAATAGCAAACTACGTTTGCTACTGGAACAACAGACAAGACCGAAGAGGAGGTGGAACCGCCATCTACATCAAGCCTGGGATCGACCACTACAGCGTCAACACCGGAGAGCTACTGCACCTAGAGGCCACCGTCGTGGAGGTTAGGACAGCATCTGCAGGTACGTTACGCTTTGTTTCAGGTTACAACCCGCCAGCCAGACCCATCCAAGAGGTGGACCTGGACACCATCCTCCTCACCGGGACACCAACGATCCTAGCTGGTGACCTCAACGCGAAGCATCCGACCTGGAACAGCAGGACGACCAACCAGAACGGAAGAAACCTACGGAACTACGCGGACAACAGACAAGCAGCAGTCGAGGGACCAGCCGAGCCAACCCACTACAGCCACAACAGTAGACCCGACATCCTGGACATCGTAGTCATCAAGGACCTAGCGCTTCCAGTCCAGCTCAACGCAGTCAACGAACTGGACTCCGACCACTACCCAGTGCTACTGTGTGTAGGCGAAGACTTCACCGCAGAGGAGGAGCGACCAAAGAAGACCACCTGCTGGGCAGCATTCACGGACCACCTCCAGGAGACCATCCCATCGATCCCATCCCTCAACACAGCAGACGAAGTGGATGCAGCAGTTGACCTACTGACCAGAGCCATCCTGTCATCCATGGAGGCGGCAAGCAAGACAACGATGGTACGCGGACAGCACCAGCAGATCCCAGACGACACCAGACAGCTCATCAGGGAGAAGAACCGTGCCAGGAAGAGATACCAGCGTTCCTGGGACCCAGAAGACAGGAACGCCTACTACGACCTACGTACCCAGGTAAGCATCTCATTGCAGGAACACCGGAACGAGCAATGGAGAAGGAAGATCGAGGCCTTAGAAGAAGACGACCACTCGCTCTGGAGGATGGTGAAGATCCTGAAGAGGAAGTCAGCACCAATGCCGCCAATCCATGGAGAAAATGGAATGGTCTACACAGATGAGGACAATGCCGAAGCTTTTGCAGACCATCTGGAACGACAGTTCACCCTGAACTACGCCGAAGCCGACCTCGACTGGATGGAGAGGGTCGACAGAGCTGTCCTAGCCCGCCTAGAAGAAGACGACCAGCACCTGCCCCACGTGACACCGCATGAGCTGGAGGAGCTCATCAGAAGAGCGAAGATCCGGAAGGCACCAGGTCTCGACGGCATCCCATCCAAAGCCGTCAAACTACTTCCGGTAAGAGCGAAAGCCATGCTACTGGCCCTACTTAACGCCATATTACGTCTGCGCCATTTCCCCACACCCTGGAAGTGCGCAGACGTAATTCTGTTACAGAAGCCTGGGCAGTCTGCGACCTTCCCGCAGAACTACCGCCCCATCAGTCTGCTACCGGTTCTCGGAAAGATAGCGGAGGGTGTCGTACTTCGACGGCTACGGGACGAAGTCGAAGAGCGAGGGGGCATCCCCAACGAGCAGTTCGCCTTCAGATCCGGCCATTCAACTGTTCATCAGATCCTGCGTCTCGTGGAGTTCGTCACCGATGGGTTCAACAGGAAGCAGTCAACCGGCGTCATCTTCCTTGATGTCTCCAAGGCCTTCGACCGAGTGTGGCATCAAGGACTTCTCTACAAGCTTCTAGATTTGGATATCCACCGAGGACTGGCAAGACTCGTCGCATCGTTCCTGGACCAAAGAAGATTCCGAGTGAAGATAGGCAGCTCCCGTTCATCAGTCCGACAGATGGAAGCCGGCGTGCCTCAGGGCTCGCTACTTTCACCAATGCTCTACTCGCTCTTTACTCGCGACGTTCCGAAGACTAGCGACACCCACCTGTCTCTCTACGCCGACGACACCGCCGTAGCCACCAGATCGCTAGCCCCTAGGCTAGTGACAAGGAAGCCGCCACCGCCTTGGAGAGATGGTTCCGAACCTGGCTGATCAACGTCAACCCGGAGAAGAGCAGCGCCGTACTCCTGACGAAGAGGAAGCACCAACCAGACAAGGACATCGTGATCTTCAACGAAGCCATCCCATGGAAGACGCAGGCCAAGTACCTGGGGGTAACCATCGACCGAAGACTCACCTGGGGAGCCCACATCGCAAACACCGCCTCCAGAGCCAAAGCAGCAACAGCCAGCCTGTACCCACTACTGAACAGAAGAAGCCAGCTCGACATCGCCAACAAGATCAGGCTCTACAAGACCGTCATCAGACCGACCATGACCTACGCATCGGCAGCGTGGGGCTACGCAGCCAAGTCCCACATCAAGAGGCTGCAGACCGTCCAGACGAAGAACCTACGCATGGCACTCGACGCCCCATGGTACTTGAGGAACGACCAGCTCCACTCCGACGTCAACATCCCAACGATGGTGGAATTCATCAAGGCAGCTGCAAGGAAGACCTTCGATGGAATGGCTCTTCACGACAACCCCCTCATCAGGACAGCCGTGGACTACGACGAGACCGCACCGACGAAGCACAGAAGACCCAAGACCGTAGTTATAGATTAGCATAGTTTAGTTTATAAATGAAATATCTTAAGTCGGCTGTCACTAGGACAGCAAGTAAACACTTTCCTTCTTTCGCAATAGTCAGATCAAAAATGTAAAATTTTTTCCAAATTTCAATCAAAAACCAATTAGATTAAGAGTAAAAATTTGTAATTGAAACTCAATAAAGATTATGTCAATGTCAATGTTTTTCGGTACGTCGGCAGCCAGTTCCAGATTTCACAGAGAGTAGACGTGCAGACCAGAGAGCGACTAAAATTAAATTGTACTTTTCAGTATAATTAAATTCTCCGAGATCATCACCGCATTCCAGCATTCCAGCAGAGCAGAGAACTTCATTAAATAATACACCGGTATTATTTAACTGCAGGCAGCATTCCAACGGTCAACGCCCAGTGACGTCATCGTAACGAATTCTGTTGAATGCGCGCGAACCTAACCAGTTCTCGTGTATTAATAGAATCGTAACAGGTGTTTGTAGACGCGTGGAAACAATTTATTGTTGCCGCGCTTCTATAATACCTATCATCGAGTTACTTCGTATTTCAGTTTTGTAAACGTGCAAGAGCTTTTAGCTTTTGTACTTTTACTTAACTGAAAGTGTTTTTCTGTAAACGCGTGTTAGCAATTAGTTGCTTTCGCGTTTTTATAGAGAATAAATTCAACAAGGAGAGTCGCAACGATTTCGGTTCGCGATAGCGCTTACGGCTTTAATTAGCTTCGTGCTGTTGCTGGGCTGGGGTCGAGGCGCTGCACTTCTAGTGCATTAAAAAAGAATAGCTCCGTTGTTGAACACGCGTCGACTGTCTAGCCTAAGACACCTTTGGCTGTGAACGCGCTGGTGAGCCTGCCAGTGCGTAGATAGTTGATCCGGTTCAACGTAGCGGAACCCGCCCTTTTGTTAACGCGTGGGTGCAGTAATTTTCGAGCGCCCCCGCTGTTGCAAGAGGACACCCTCGTCGCCGCCGCAATCCAATCCGCGGGCGTTTTGTTGAGCTGCTCCGCTTAAGACACCTCGAGCGCTGAACGGGCTAGTGAGCCTGCTAGTCCGGGAGCAAACTCAGCGGATCGCACGTGGCTGGAAGGGAAGCTCCGGTACATTGCGCGGGCGTAGTGCTTGCACTGCTACCCGCGCATTTTAGCGGAACCATGGACGGAGAGGACTACGAGATGGCGCCGGGCGCCGAAGCGAAGGACCCCCGCAAGCGCTCCATTGAGGACGCTTCGGAGGAGGCCTGCGGCGACGGCTTCACGGCGCCGAAGAAGAAGACGACGACCAAGCAGCCCAAGAAGACCACCGTCACCGAACTTCTGACTACCAATCGGTACGAACCGATTGCTACTACGCCTCCAGAAGAAGCAACAGAAGAAACTATGGAGTCCGATGCCAACAGTGCGAACCCTGCGTCGGCCCGTAGCCGCCGCGTCCCCCCTATCGTCCTTCGCAAGAAGGACAAGTGGGTAGCGATTGCGGCAGAGCTCAGCCGACGCAGACTCCAGTTCACCAGAGCACGCAACACGCAGGACGGCATCAGTATCACTCCGGCGACCCCAACAGACTACCGTGGGATCACGGCTTTCCTGTCCGAGCGAGGCGAAGAGTACCATACTTATCGCCTCCAAGACGACAAGCCGCTCAGGGTGGTTCTGAGAGGCATCCCGGAGGGTATCGACGCCATGGACGTTCGAACGGAACTCGTCGCGAGCGGGCTTCCAGTGCTAGCCTGTGCACGCATGCACAAGGAGCGACCGAGACGAGCTTTGCCCCTGGTCATGGTCACCTTGACCAAGTCCACGGAGGCGAAGCGAATCTTGCAGCTTCAGAATGTGCTGCACCTGCGAGTACAGGTGGAGATACCGCACCGACGGTCCGAAGTAGGACAATGCCATCGGTGCCAGAGATTCGGGCATACGCAGTCGAACTGCAAGGCCACGCCTAAGTGCGTCAAGTGCGCCGGCGGTCACCTTAGCGGCACCTGCCCCAAAAGCAGGGAAGTTCCCGCGGTGTGCGTCAACTGCGGTGGCGCGCATCCGGCGAGCTATAGGGGATGTTCCGCATTCCCGAAGCCAAGGGTGGCCAAAAGGCAAAACGAGACCGCACCAAAGGCACCGGTCAGCGTCCGCCCTGCGATGTCGACGCCGACGGCCGCTGCTGTGGGAGTTCACTCCTACGCCAGCGGCTCGGCTAAGGCCGTCTCTACCCCGACAGCCAAGAGCCCTGCTCTTGCGCAAGTTGAGGAGACGCCTGCCCAGGCAGCCCAACCCACCCCCAGCGGTGGAGCAGCAGCCAGAGAGACACCGTCCAGCGGAGGCGTGCAATGGGGTTCCATCATCGGACTCCTCGCTGGAATCGATTTCCAGAAGCTGACTGCGATCGCCAAAAGCTGCTGCCTATAATCGCCGAAGCCAAAAACTTCGGCGATTTAGTCATGGGTTTAATTGCCTGCGGCAAGGATATCAGCGAACTCTTCCATCTTGATGGATAGACGTCGCGGATATCCAGGAACCCTGCAGATAGCTTTCTGGAACGCGCGAGGGCTGATGGGAAAGCGATTTGAGTTGCTGGAGTTTGCGTTGCGACACGACCTAGACGTTGTCCTGGTGAACGAAACGTTCCTCAGCGCACGAGACGAGCCTAGGCTTCCCAACTACAGGCTGTTCCGGAACGATCGAGATGGCGTCGGAGGAGGCACAGCGGCGTACGTCAAGGCAAGCCTGGACCATTACGTGGTGGACCTGCCAGACCTAGAACGACTGGAAGCGACTGCAGTATGCATAGTACTAGAGGGTTTCGGCCCTCTACGCCTGATCTCGGTTTATAACCGGCCAGGTGGCGAAGCGCTTAGCACGCAGGACCTGGACGCGTTGTTGGATGCGAGAGAACCTGTGCTTTTAGCAGGGGACCTCAACTCCAAACATCCGTCCTGGAACAGTCGGGTAGCAAATCGCAATGGACGCATACTTCGACAGTTTGCTGACGGACGTGAGGTCGAGGTCTTAGGACCAGCAGAACCCACTCACTACGGCAATAGAGGCAGGCCTGATGTACTAGACGTCGCGATCCTCCACCAAGTGACGCTCAACACGGAGATCCGGGCCGTCAGCGACCTCAGTTCTGACCACAACCCGGTGCTGCTTCATCTCGGAGGGGAGCGAGCCCCGGCCATTAACGAAACCCCTAGGGTTTCGTGGCCGGCATTTGCCGCCCATCTAGCGAGGTCGGTCGAAGGGATGTCTAACGACATACCGACGGCTGACGCGCTGGAGGCGCAAGTGGACCGCCTCGTGGAGTGCATACAGACCTCGGTCAGTAGAGCCACTTCCATGAGACCGGTAGCGGATAAGAGGGACATCCTCCCTCTGCACATCCGTGACCTCATCCGGGAGAAGAACCGCGCCAGGCGTCAGTGGCAAAGAACCTGGGATCCTGCAGAACGACTCCGGTATAATCGATTGGTCGCCGAAATGCGACTAGCAATTCGGCGGCACCGGAACGAGGCCTGGGCAGCCAGACTGGAGAACCTCCGAGCCGACGACAACTCTCTGTGGAGGATGTCGAAAGTACTGAGGAACAAGAAGTCCCCGATGCCTCCAATCCATGGCGAAACAGGCTTAGCCTTTTCAGTCTCTGAAAAGGCAGAAGTCTTCGCAGACAGCATGGAACGTCAGTTCGAGCCGAACTATGCTCACGCAGACCTTCGGCATATCGAACGCGTCCATCGTGAAGTCCGGAGGAGGCTAAGGGACGACGATCCTCAGGAACTCGACCCTACCACGGTTGAAGATGTCAAGGACCTTATCAAGGCCTTAAGGGTCAGAAAGGCTCCTGGACCGGACGGTATCTCCAACCGGGCTCTGAAAGCGCTGCCGGAAAACGCCCTCCGGGCGTTGACCGAATCATCAATGCCATGTTGAGACTCCGCCACTTTCCATCCACATGGAAGACGGCGGACGTCGTAGTGCTCGAAGGCAGGCAAATCTGCGACATTCCCACAGAACTACCGGCCCATTAGCTTGCTGTCGGTGGTTGGGAAAATAGCGGAAGCCGTCTTTCTAAGGAGACTCCAGGCGGCGATGCAGGAGCACGACGTTATCCAGGACGAACAGTTTGGGTTCCGCAAGGGCATTCCACCGTTCACCAGATACTGCGAGTGGTGGAGCACATCGCGGAAGGCTTCAACTGGCGACAGTCAACCGGCGCAGTGTTCCTGGATGTATCTAAAGCTTTCGATAAGGTCTGGCACAACGGCCTACTCTACAAGATGCTGGAGAGGGGTTTACCACGCGCTCTCGTCCACCTGACAAGATCCTATCTTCGCGATAGATGGTTTTGCATCAGGCTGGACGGGGTGCGGTCGACGAGGCGGAGAATCAGGGCTGGGGTACCCCAAGGCTCTCTCCTCTCGCCGGCACTCTTTAGCATCTTCGTGAGCGACCTACCGAAAACGGCAGACACCAGGATAGCACTATACGACGACGACACAGCCATTCTAGCCAGGTCCCGTGCTCCGCACCTCATTATGCAGAGACTGCACACGGCGATGGACGCTCTTGAGGAGTGGCTAAGACTCTGGCGAGTCGAGGTCAATCCAGAAAAGAGCACGGCAGTTTTCTTGTCGAAGCGACGTCACCGACCTGGAGACGATGTCAGAGCGTTCGACAGACCGATACCTTGGCGTCCAGACGCCAAGTATCTAGGGGTGTTCCTTGATTCTCGGCTGACCTGGAAAGCTCACATCGAGTATGCGGCAAACAAGGCCAAGGGTGTTATGGCTCAGCTATACCCCTTGACCAATCGCCGAAGTAGGCTGAACGCTTTAAACAAGCTTAGGCTCTACCAGGCGATAACCAGACCGACGTTTGCATACGCATCAGCGGTGTGGGGTAACGCAGCGGAAACGCATATGCGGAAACTCCAGGTCATTCAGAACAAGGCCCTAAGGGGAGTCTTCGGAGCTCCCTGGTACGTCAGAAACGCTCAGCTTCACAGAGATGCAAATCTGCAAACCGTCAAGGAATGGCTCCGGTCGAACGCGGAGAGGTTTTACGGATCTCTTGAAGATCACGAAAACCAGCTCATACGTACTCTGGGCGCGTATGAAGAAGCCCTATGGCGACGACATAAGCACCCCAGTGCGATGCTCCGGCAATGAAAATTGCTGCGATTCCATCAGACGTCCGAAAGGAATAAACTGAGCGTAACGCCATGTTATTTCCAATCGCGACGGCGGTGAAGGACCTAGTCCAGGTACGCTAGTCACGGGATCCCTACAAACGTTCTTTGACAAGGGATCTCGAGTCCGACACCAAAGTGGATTTTTAGTGGGTATGTCCTTGCTCCGGCAAGGAAGAGTCCCACACAGCGGATATAAAATCTTTTACCACTATAAAAAAAAAAAAAAACGTTTTTTCGGTACTGTTATCCCTTTTCCGTTTATAGTTGCTGCCAGGATGCCACCGAAAACCAGCGGTAAGGCTGCCAAGAAAGCAGGGAAGGCCCAAAAGAACATCTCCAAAGGTGACAAGAAGAAAAAGCGCAGGAGGAAGGAGAGCTACGCCATCTACATATACAAGGTGCTTAAACAAGTGCATCCCGACACCGGCATATCGAGCAAGGCGATGAGCATCATGAATAGCTTCGTAAACGACATCTTCGAGCGCATCGCTGCCGAAGCTTCGCGTCTCGCCCACTACAACAAGCGCTCGACGATCACGAGCCGGGAGATCCAGACTGCGGTGCGTTTGCTGTTGCCGGGAGAGTTGGCCAAACACGCGGTCAGCGAAGGCACTAAGGCCGTCACGAAGTACACCAGCTCCAAGTAAGACGTCGATTCTGCGCCTTCTTCTTCGAAGCACAACGGTTCTTTTCAGAACCACGAAGTCTTTTATTTCTGAATTAAAAATGCTGCATCCCTCTGCACGAGAGAGCACTGACCCAACGAGCTCGTGATCATCGTCCATGCAAAACATTGTATGATTCATTAGCATACGTAGAACTTTTGCATAGAACAGATCTTTAACCGCACGACGGAGTTTAAGACGTATAAATATTAATTAACTTAAATGCGAACCTTCCGACGTCGAGTGTTACGCGCACCGGAAGCGTTCGGCACGGATCCTATTTACGTTCGCGGCGTTGGGATGTGTAGGTGGACGACTTTACTTGGTTCTATTCTCGGCGAACTTGGTCCGCCTAATCCTCGCTCGGCGTCGCAGCGGCGACGTATCGTCGCCGAACGTCAATTAGACCGCACCGATTGATTAGCGACGTCATGAACTAACATACCTTATTTAACGCTAAATCGCGTAATTAAACCAGGTGCTGTTTCTTTTATTCTGCACCGACGTCGCCGTAGTCCCCGATCGTCGCGAAAATGCTCAAGGACTTTTAACTACATCGCCCCCCGCCCGACGAAAACAACAAAACAAACGCGTTAATGCAGATGGCTGTCTCCGAGCTTGCCTCCTGCTGGCGGTAGGCCCGTCTTTGGCGGGCGGGCGGCGCACGCGCGTGTGTTTGTGTGTGTATGTGTGCCTGATGACGACGGCAGCGCCGGCGGGGGGGGTGCAATTGAGTGTTCGGCGTCTGCAACCGTTAGCGAATATCATAAAACCCCCGTTAGGTTTCCCCTTACGGCGGATCCCGGGCCGGTTGGCGGAAGCGCAATCGACACCGGTGGACGACGACATCCGACAAGTCGAACGCGAAACTAATACGGCGTGTTCGATCGTTTTCCTTCGGGACGTCGGACACGACACGACGCTGACGACGTCTACCGAAGCCGCGAAGATCGTCCGTTCCGAACGCTTCCGACGACATAGGTAGCTCTAGGTGCTCGCCGACGTTGCAGAGGCAGCCAGAAGCGGTCCCCGATTAGTTCTCGATTCTAGCGGGTAAATTTGGGTGGCGGCACTTCGAGGCCGCGTCGCACGATGCCCTCGGATTGGAGGTTCTGTCGCCTCGCACAGACCGATGCGTCAACGCAGCCGTACTCGTCGGAGGACTCTCGAAGGAGCGAGGAAGCACCCGCACGCCGTAGAAGTCTCGAAATTTGGGCGACGTTTCGTGACGACCCGGCCGCAGCTTCGAAAAAGTTGTACCCGTGACGGTATCTCGGTACATTGGTGCGTTATTGGAGCGCCGCGGCGACCACCCCGAGACGGCGTCGCACTCCTCGGGCGCTCCGAAAGTGTAACGTCGCGAACAGGTAATCCGCCGGTCGGCGAATACTATCGTTTCTAGCACAGACATTTTAAATCCGGCTGTTCTATGTTCGGCACGTGTACGCACATCAAAACCAGCTCTGTAGAACTTCTCGACTCATTCTGCTTACAACTATAGATCCGTGCGTACACGTTCATACGAAGGATAGCGATAGACAAACGGAATATATCCATACGTATTATTTGGGCCCTGCCAGTTAATCGAATAGATCGTGGTTATAATGTCCGAAGGAGCAGTGACAACACCCGACGCGGCGTCGAACGCAGCCGTCTCGACGCCAGGGACGGGGAAGAAATCCGTCGCCCACAAGAAGGCCAAGGGATCCGCAACGTCGCGTTCGAAGCCGTCTCATCCGCCGACCTCCGAAATGGTCGACAGCGCCATCAAGAGGCTGAAGGAGCGTGGCGGTTCGTCGTTGCAAGCGATCAAGAAGTACGTGGCGGCGAACTACAAGGTCGACGCCGAGAAGCTGTCTCCGTTCATTAAGAAGTACCTGAAGTCCGCAGTCGTCTCTGGAGCGCTCGTTCAGACAAAAGGCAAGGGCGCTTCGGGCTCGTTCAAGCTCGCCGGAGGGACCGGAAAGCAGCAACCGTCTTCGTCGTCGTCCGCGGAGAAGTTGGCGAAACGGCCCGCCGGCAAGGCTGCGAAAAAATCGAAGACCTCCAAGAAACTAGCCGCCGCCGAGAAGAAGGCTTCGTCACCCAAAGCTAAAAAGGTCTCCGCACCCGCCGTCGCCTCCGCGAAGAGGTCTTCCAAGCCCAAGACTCCGAGCAAGGCCAAGAAGACGACGAAGGTGCCGACCAAGAAACCCAAGGCGCCGAAACCCAAGAAAGCGAAGCTCGTCTCAAAACCGGCAGCGGCGGCCGTCAGAAAAGCCCCCAAAAAGAAGTAATCGCCGTTCGTCCGTGCGGGGCGCCGGCGACGGGAACACGTCATACAAAATGGCTCTTTTCAGGGCCACAAATACGTTTTAAAAGAGATCGAAAAAGATGACGCTCTGCGAAACCTATTTATTATACACCCACACACGTAAACGTTCAAACATAATAATTAATAATTCCTGGGCTAAAAGAGCCGTTCCCAGTAGTAAGTGCTAAATATATTTAAATACGTTCGTAAACGAAACAGTTCGCCCCCACCAACCCGTTCACCCACCCTACCCCCCTCTACCCGTAACCCCTTCCAAACCGTCACCCTCTCCCCCGCCTACGCAACGACCGCCACCAATGCCGTTCCGGTTCGAGGACGTGTGGGCGTGGTTGGTGTGATAACCGCGTATCTATATAAACCCACCGAGCGGCACCCTAACACCCCATTAAGGTCTTGGTGTTTGGGTGCCGCTCGCCCGCTCGATACCTACGGGGGTCGTTCACTGCCATCGCCATTACGAGATATACATACGATCGTATTTCGAGTTTCAGCGTCGGTGCAGTATGGAACGGAGCTGAGCGTTCGTACGTGCTTGTTAGTTATGTGTAAATGAATTACGACGGCGGCCTCCAGGTACGGCGGCGGATAGGGTAATGTTAAGGCAGGACACAGGCTATGGTGAGCACTGCGCTAGAATTAAGCGTGCTATAGCGAGCGCCGCTTTGGAAAGGTTTTTCACAGGCTATGATGAGCACTGCGAAGGAGAGATGAATCCCAGGCTATGATGAGCACTAGGACTGATTTATGCAGAAATCGAATTTGTATTTATAGTCTTCAGGTTGCTATCCATCGTGTGTTGAAAAACGCTTATCAGAGCTTAAACCAATGAACTGAATCGTCGATTTTAGATTGTAAATTTTGATTATTCAAAATTTGTAAAAATGTTGGAAATATAATTTTTAGTTGGAATTGTTCTGTGCTCAGCAAGTGTACTCTGATATAGTCAAACTCACGTTTTAATGTCCGTTTAGGAGTGAACGAGTCCAGTTCCAGATTTCATAGAGAGCAGACGTGCAGTCCAGAGAGCGATTAAAACTAAATTGTACTTTTCAAATAATTTAGTTCACCGATACCATCACCGCATTCTAGCAGAGCAGCGAGCTTCGTTAAATAATACACCCGTATTATTTAAATTCCAGCATTCCAACGGTTAACGCCGAAGATTAGTCATCGTCACGTGTTCTATTGAATGCGCGCGAGCTAACCAGTTCTCGTGTATTTATAGAATCGAAATAGGTTTTTGTAGACGCGTGGAAACAATTTATTGTTCCCGCGCTTCTATAATACCTATCGTCGAATACATCGTGTTTTCAGTTTCTTAAACGTGCGTCAAGTGCGCCGGCGGTCACCTTAGCGGCACCTGCCTCAAAAGCAGGAAAGTTCCTGCGGTGTGCGTCAACTGCGGTGGTGCGCATCCAGCGAGCTATAGGGGATGCTCCGCATTCCCGAAGCCAAGGGTGGCCAAAAGGCAACACGAGACCGCACCAAAGGCACCGGTCAGCGTCCGCCCTGCGATGTCGACGCCGAGGGCCGCTGCTGTGGGAGTCCACTCCTACGCCAGCGTCGCCAGCGGCTCGGCTAAGGCCGTCTCTACCCCGACAGCCAAGAGCCCTGATCTTGCGCAAGTTGAGGAGACGCCTGCCCAGGCAGCCCAACCCACCCCCAGTGGTGGAGCGGCAGCCAGAGAGACACCGTCCTGTGGAGGCGTGCACTGGGGTTCCATCATCGGACTCCTCGCTGGAATCGACTTCCAGAAGCTGACTGCAATCGCCAGAAAGCTGCTGCCTATAATCGCCGAAGCCAAAAACTTCGGCGATTTAGTCATGGGTTTAATTGCCTGCGTCAAGGATATCAGCAAACTCTTCCATCTTGATGGATAGACGTCGCGGATATCCAGGAACCCTGCAGATAGCTTTCTGGAACGCGCGAGGGCTGATGGGAAAGCGATTTGAGTTGCTGGAGTTTGCGTTGCGACACGACCTAGACGTTGTCCTGGTGAGCGAAACGTTCCTCAGCGCACGAGACGAGCCTAGGCTTCCCAACTACAGGCTGTTCCGGCACAATCGAGATGGCGTCGGAGGAGGCACAGCGGCGTACGTCAAGGCAAGCCTGGAGCACTACGTGGTGGACCTGCCAGACCTAGAACGACTTGAAGCGACTGGAGTATGCGTAGTACTAGAGGGTTTCGGCCCTCTACGCCTGATCTCGGTTTATAACCGGCCAGGTGGCGAAGTGCTTAGCACGCAGGACCTGGACGCGTTGTTGGATGCGAGAAAACCTGTGCTTTTAGCAGGGGACCTCAACTACAAACATCCGTCCTGGAACAGTCGGGTAGCAAATCGCAACGGACGCATACTTCGACAGTTTGCTGATGGACGTGAGGTCGAGGTCTTAGGACCAGCAGAACCCGCTCACTACGGCAATAGAGGCAGGCCAGATGTACTAGACGTCGCGATAATCCACCAAATGACGCTGAACACGGAGATCCGGGCCGTCAGTGACCTCAGTTCTGACCACAACCCGGTGCTGCTTCATCTCGGAGGGGAGCGAGCTCCGGCCATCAACGAAACCCCTAGGGTTTCGTGGCCGGCATTTGCCGCCCATCTAGCGAGGTCGGTCGAAGGGATGTCTAACGACATACCGACGGCTGACGCGCTGGAGGCGCAAGTGGACCGCCTCGTGGAGTGCATACAGACCTCGGTCAGTAGCGCCACTTCCATGAGACCGGTAGCGGATAAGAGGGACATCCTCCCTCTGCACATCCGTGACCTCATCCGGGAGAAGAACCGCGCCAGGCGTCAGTGGTAAAGAACCTGGGATCCTGCGGAACGACTCCGGTATAATCGATTGGTCGCCGAAATGAGATTAGCAATTCGGCGGCACCGGAACGAGGCCTAGGAAGCTAGACTGGAGAACCTCCGAGCCGACGACAACTCTCTGTGGAGGATGTCGAAGGTACTGAGGAACAAGACGTCCCCGATGCCTCCTATCCATGGCGAAACAGGCTTAGCCTTTTCAGTCCTTGAAAATGCAGAAGTCTTTGCAGACAGCATGGAACATCAGTTCGAGCCGAACTATGCGCACGCAGACCTTCGACATATCGAACGGGTCCATCGTGAAGTCCGGCGGAGGCTAAGGGACGACGACGATCCTCAGGAACTTGACCCTACCACGGTCGAAGAAGTCAAGGACCTTATTAAGGCCTTAAGGGTCAGAAAGGCTCCTGGACCGGACGGTATCTCCACCCGGGGTCTGAAAACGCTGACGGAAAACGCCCTCCGGGCGTAAACCGGAATCATCAACGCCATGATCAGACTCCGCCACTTTCCAACCACGTGGAAGACGGCGGACGTCGTAGAAGTTCCGGAAGGCAGGCAAATCTGCGACATTCCCACAGAACTACCGGCCCATTAGCTTGTTGTCGGTGGTTGGGAAAATAGCGAAAGCCGTTTTTCTAAGGAGACTCCAGGCGGCGATGCAGGAGCACGACGTTATCCAGGACGAACAGTTTGGGTTCCGCAAGGGGCATTCCACCGTTCACCAGATACTGCGAGTGGTGGAGCACATCGCGGAAGGCTTCAACTGGCGACAGTCAACCGGCGCAGTGTTCCTGGACGTGTCTAAAGCTTTCGATAAGGTCTGGCACAACGGTCTACTCTACAAGATGCTGGAGAGGGGTTTAACACGCGCTCTCGTCCGACTGACAAGATCCTATCTTCGTGATAGATGGTTTTGCATCAGGCTGGACGGGGTGCGGTCGACAAGGCGGAGAATCAGGGCTGGGGTACCCCAAGGCTCTCTCCTCTCGCTGGCACTCTTTAGCATCTTCGTGAGCGACCTACCGAAAACGGCAGACACCAGGATAGCACTATACGCCGGCGACACAGCCATTCTAGCCAGATCCCGTGCTCCGCACCTCATTATGCAGAGACTGCAAACGGCGATGGACGCTCTCGAGGATTGGCTAAGACTCTGGCGAGTCGAGGTCAATCCAGAAAAGAGCACGGCAGTTTTCTTCTCGAAGCGACGTCACCGACCTGGAGACGATGTCAGAGCGTTCGACGAACCGATACCTTGGCGTTCAGACGTCAAGTATCTAGGGGTGTTCCTTGATTCTCGGCTAACCTGGAAAGCTCACATCGAGTATGCGGCAAACAAGGCCAAGGGTGTTATGGCTCAGCTATACCCCTTGACCAATCGCCGAAGTAGGCTGAACGCTTCAAACTAGCTTAGGCTCTACCAGGCGATAACCAGACCGACGTTTGCATACGCATCAGCAGTGTGGAGTAACGCAGCGGAAACGCACATGCGGAAACTCCAGGTTATCCAGAACAAGGCCCTAAGGGGAGTCTTCGGAGCTTCCTGGTTCATCAGAAACGCTCAGCTTTACAGAGAGGCAAATCTGCAGACCGTCAAGGAATGGCTCCGGTCGAACGCAGAGAGGTTTTACGGATCTCTAGAAGATCACGAAAACCAGCTCATACGTGCTCTGGGCGCGTATGAAGAAGCCTTATGGGGACGACATAAGCACCCCAGTGCGATGCTCCGGCAATGAAAATTGCTGCGATTCCATCAGACGTCCGAAAGGAATAAACAGAGCGTAACGCCATGTTATTTCCAATCGCGACGGCGGTGAAGGACCTAGCGACAGGCGTCACCGTGGATCAATGTAGTAAGCGTAAGACTACGGATCCCAAGGTCCTGGGTTCAAATCCCGACACGGTCGACTGCTTGAAAAATGGCAGGTGAGCATTTTTCACAAAAATTACGCCCTCGTTCGGATGAGAGGTTAAATGGAGGTCCCGTGTGTGAGTGTTGTCACGCACGTTAAAGATCCCTACCTTGCCTGGAACGGCAAGGGTTCGGTAAAATTCTAAATTTCCAGGCAACAAAAACTCGCCTCCTGGCCAATGTAGTACCTTCGGGTGGAGCATTGGAAATGTAAATGAACGGTGAAGGACCTAGTGGCGTCGCCGTGGATCAATGTAGTGAACGTAAGACTACGGATCCCAAGGTCCTGGGTTCAAATCCCGACACGGCCGACCGCTTGAAAAATGACAGATGAGCATTTTTCACAAAGATTACGCCCTCGTTCGGATGAGAGGTTAAATGGAGGTCCTGTGTGTGAGTGTTGTCACGCACGTTAAAGATCCCTACCTTGTCTGGAACGGCAAGGGTTCGGCAAAATTCTAAATTTCCAGGCAACAAAAAACTCGCCTCCTGTCCAATGTAGTACCTTTTGGTGGAGCATTGGAAATATAAATGCACGGTGAAAGACCTAGTCCAGGTACGCTAGTCACGGGATCCCTATAAACGTCGTTTGACAAGGGATCTCGAGTCCGACACCAAAGGACTTCATCCTGATGAGGTCCACTGAGATCGAAACTAGTTGACGAGTGTTTATTCCCTTTATGAAACAAACAAATTCTTTCATTTATGGCTATGCAAATTACTAGCTTGCTTTGTATAATTAATAACTTTCTTTCGATTTTTCGTAAAGTTTGTGATTATTTATACATCGTATATACTTGTTTTATTTATTTAAATTGCTATAAGCAATAATTTTTCATTATATATATATATATATATATATATATATATATATATATATATATATATATATAGTTAGAATTAACGACCTCTGGTTTAATACTATTCAGTTTTTCTTTTATGGGTTATAGGTTATTATTTTTAAACAGGACCTATAACCCATAAAAGAAAAACTGAATATATATATATATATATATATATATATATATATATATATATATATATATATGCCCTACGATTGGTGTGCAATTTTTATTGATATGATATCTCTTTTACAAGCCCCACGATTGTGCGTTTTCAAAATTGCTGTGATATATTCCTTAGTAGCCTCCAGTTGGTGTGAAATTATGATTGCTATGAAATAGCCTTTTTGAATAATAAGCCCCTACGATGGGTGTCATTAATATTGATATGCAATGCCTATTGTACGACGATAAAGATTGTTTAACCCTTTCTCTTTCTACTGTTTTACTGCTTAAATAAATTTAAATGAATTTAAATGAAGCAATCCAAAGATTATACAATATAATGATTGATAATATTATGTACAATTTTATATAAATTCAAAATTTAGCCCCTGAATAGAACATTAACATTTAGCAAATTTATGATTTCCTGAATGCCAGCAAGAATATCTTTTTAATTACTTTTAAGTACCTTCGAACGTTTTAAGATGCTTTCCCTGATTTTAAATTCTCAAATGGCCTTTTTGTTGACTCTTACAGACATACAATATATAGCAAATATTAAAATTGAAACAGTCTTTAACTAATAAAATATTTAAGATCGCAAACTTGCATTTTTTTCTCTTTG
This sequence comes from Platerodrilus igneus, assembly GCA_036346225.1. NCBI lineage: Eukaryota > Metazoa > Arthropoda > Insecta > Coleoptera > Lycidae > Platerodrilus > Platerodrilus igneus. Next base: position 28,548 of record JARFIW010001591.1, read on the forward strand.
TCACTGGAATTGCCTCAGAGTATCTGTGTTCAGCATTCCTTGCTACACTCGTTCTACTGTTTGCTAGTAGTTTCCCTCGGATTCCATGAGTGTCCTTACTATTGTTTAATTGGTCGCATTTTCAGACGTATTTTTCCTTTTAGAAGTAATTTTAAATATATATTCAGATATTTAATTTAGATGTCAGACGATATTGACTTAGATCAGTATCAAGATATTAACTGTATCAAGTTGTTGATTTAGATAAGTAACAGGATATTGATTTAGAGCCTTGAATTGTAAAATATTAAAATAAATTTTATTTAATAGTTTAACTTACGTTTATGTGTAGATCGGCTATTAGTCGTTGTACAAATTTGGCACTTTCAAGTTTTTACTTATACTAATTTCAGTAATTAATACTGTCACTGAAATTTCTACTGCATACTGACTTGATTCTTGCCTTGTTATATATGAACTAAATGTTTATTCATTCCCCATTATATTTATAAGCCCTCCGATCAATGCTTGAAAAAGTGCGCGTCGCGTGTTTATTGCTAAACTCCGCATATCTCTCTCTATTCAACCTATCGCTGCTTGGTACGTATGGCCCCACGCTTGCGGTCAGGTAATGAGGTGCTGCTGTCTTATCGGATAAGGGATCGTGTTGTGTTGTTATTTTTCGATTAATTTGTTTTTATCTAACTTTTAAACTTCTGTGATTGACAATAGCTTGTGTGCTGTATTAACTTGGGTAATTTTTGATATTGACTGTAGTGATTAAAGGCCGATATTATAGGAGTAAGTTAAATTGAAGTTTTATAGGCACAGTTTAACAGAGGCAGTCAGATTAAACTTCAATTAGTAAATGTTGTCTAGTTTAATCTTTAGATTGTGGTTTAAGGACCGGTTTAAATAGTATCAGTTTAAAATCAGGTTAATGGTTTAAATCTTAAATTAAGAGATCTCTTCGTTTTATAGGCATCGGTTAAATCCAAACTTAACTAACTTAAATTCTAATCGGTACTTCAAGTTCCGAAACTGAAGTTTTGCGTGTGACCTATAATTTAGTTTTGGCTTGGATCATTCATTTGCTGTGTTTATTTTAGAGCGTTTGTTATACTGCAATTCGTGATGGATGACGTGTTTGAAGATGTTAAAATAGCTTTTTCAGATGATGAAGAAGAGATTATAGGTGCCATTAAAATTCCAAGAAATTCCAGAAAATTCAGAGACAGACCCAATCATTTTAAAGACTGGAATGATCGTGAATTTTTGGACACATTTTGTTTATCAACTGAAAGTGCAACGCAAGTGCTACAGCATATTCAAGATATAATTGAACATCCAACAAATTGGTAAGATTGATACTTTGTGCCACTGGCATATTTAGTTATATACATATTTAATTATATCAAATGTAGATCAAAACATTTTTCTAAATTAATTGTTTTAGGAATCATGCATTAAATTCTGCGCAACAACTTGTAGTATTCCGTTAATCAATTCTCATTCGTTGATAATTATTGCAAATATTATAGTGTACATTTCGATATTTGAAGGTATTTGTTAGAATTAGAATAGCTCAGTAACCACTTGCAAGCTTCTGAACGTATTCCATGACGTCAGAATTTACATTCTAAGGGGCGCATGGAATGTAGAGATCGATATTGTTGACAGGCTTTAACAGGACTTGATTTTAAGATTTCAAACATGAGTTACATTTTAGGCCTTGGGAGTGGTCTTTTTTAAAACTTATTCCAAAACTTCTTGTAACAACTTTATTTCTTAAACAAATATTACATGTAGAATTTTGACAAGCTGATATAATTTATACGAAGTCGAAATTTATTAATAATTGAATTTAATTGAGAGCGAATAGCCTAAGCAAACAACAATGTTAAAGCTGCAATACTCAAGACTGAGTGACTGATCTGGGGTTCCCGGGGTATTTATGTTGTCCCTGCCCCTCACATACCAGTGGGAACTTGCAGAGCTCATGTCTGCTTATTTCTTTATTCTATTCATTATACAATGTAACAATCTTAATTTTTAAGTAATTGCGTCTTCTTAACCGTCTGTGTCCTGCACCTGCAGTATCACTCACGTCTGAAATACAATGTATTCACATCCGTTCTCACAACTTGCTTGTGAACTTTCAATAACTTTTCGTATTTAGCCTTGAGTTACAATGTTGCATCTAACTTAAGTTTCTTAATGATTTTCTACTAATTCCTATTTAATTGTACATATACGGATTGGGGGATACGTAACTGATGGAGGGCCGAAAACTTCACTTGACGGTTTTATTAAAGGTAATGTTTTTAATTATATGCTTTGTTATCTGATTGCATCGAAGCTTAAGTAATAATTTAATGTTATATCTTTATGTTTTAAGATAGTAACTAAACTAACCACAAAGTTGTCATGTATATTTTTTGTTTGTAAATGTAATGCCACGATGTGTTTAACTTTTTAAAAAGCACGTTTTAGCCGATACAATCGTAATGGATGATTCCTTAACTTTTGCTTACTAGATTGAATATATTTTGTTACCATGCATTTATATAAAGATTTAGAGCCTGAATTTGGGTTTGTACTAATGCTGTAGAATTTTGGTATGTATTTGCTACCAACATATTTTTGTTGCAATGTTGTAATGATTTTTTATGATTATGTAATTGTTTATTTCAGTTTAAAGTTGTGCGTTCATAACTGCATAATCCACGTCTCGGTTTTAAATCCTAGACGTAAGTTAGTTTGATTGATCTGACGTATTATAACCTACAATTCTATCGTTAGCTAATATTATAACGTAATTTACAAATTTACTGGTGGGATTAACTAGTTAGGGGTTACTTTCATCCTCTTATGTGACCAGTAACCTTTAAGGAAGGATTTCCTTAAAATGATGGAACGCAAATATCTTCCGACTATGCTACTAGGGATCTATTCCTTGGGCAGAGCTTATGAGGATTGGTCGTGGTTCTTTTTACAAAGCATTATTTTCTTACTAGGGCTAGATTCTCAACAAAACAGGGGTTTAAATAGGGCGCCACCAACACAGGGTTTCCCTAAGGGGGACTTGGGCGTCCTTAGGGAAGAATACCGTATTAACTGCTAACGCAGGAGCTGTAAAGAAAATTTATTTAAATATACAAAAATAAAGACACAAGAAGTATTCTCTTGCTACTTCATATAAAAAAAGCAACAAAGATTAATCAGGCAACAATAATATGAACACATATTTTATGCTTCAAGTACTGAAAAGGCTATTAAAGCTACTTGTTACATTGGGTTTACCACTATACTCTATTTGGTCTTATACTTTGTTACCATATTTCTGAACGTACTTGTTCAGAATAAAACAATTTGTAACGTGCAATTTTTGTAGTATTAAACTTTTACGCTGTTTCCCAATTTATAAATGCATTTCTGCAAATTGCTGTTTCTGTATTTGATATTTATTAACTCGTGTGTAGTAATTTAAAAATAGATAAATTGAAAATTATAAACCGCTTATAATGAATAGATTGCATCGTTCTTGTCTTGCCGTAAATATAAATTTCGTTCCTTATGTGGATTATTCGTAAATTGCTTTCCAACTTATCGGAAATGATAAACCGCTGTAATTAATTATAGTATATGAGTGCGGCATTCACGTTTTGGATGTTCCTGATGTTATTAACAAGTCTAGATAAGATACGATAAGCAGTTGTAATAGAACGAGTTGAATAAACAGACGAGGAGTCGTTTTTTGTTCTTTGTTCCGATATATACTAAGCACGTTAAAAATACTGTTTCCTCTTTGCTTTGACAATAGTGAGAATTAATGCGGGATTTAATTTTCGTATTGTTCATGTACGAGCACGGCACGATTTTTTAGTTGTTTTCTTGTGAAATAAAAATTGTATATTAACTGTACAAAAGTGTTTTACGGAACCTTTTGACGGACGTACTTAAGTGATACACGTGCTTTACCCATTATAGTTCTTTTTAGTTGTTTTGTCTTTTGATATTAAAACTGTGTGTGCGATCTAGTTTCGCGGTCCTTTTCTTTTCAGAGTAGCGCATACTTTGGATTATTTAAATACAGTGACACTGTAGTTTCTGAATTTTCTAACAACAAAAAATCTAAAATAGATCATTGCTTGCGCAAATTACGTTATTGGTGAAATATAACAGATTACCGGCTTACAAAGGTATTGGTTGAAATTTCTCACTGCTTTTTGGGATGTTTATAAAAATAATATACTTTTGGTCCCAGTTGAAATTAAACTAGGGCTTCAGAATATTTCGAAATTGTTGTCTTAGGAAATAGGATTACCAAGAAATTTATCAAGGCTACATAGTTCCGACGCGTGATAATGTCTGCTGCTAACACCAGTGAAATACGTAGGTGTGATTAGTGTAACGTGTGATAAGTTCCATCAACACCCTCACGTGCCAAGGGTGAAGTGCTTCGTTAGTGCAGGACATCGTTGAATCCCACACTTCAGTTGCAAGGAAGCGTTGCTGAAGGACTTTTGTAAGTTGAACTATTTCCTACTGGTTATTACTTTAAATATCTATCCGTTGCTTTACCATATCTTTGTCGTTCTGATACCTTTTACAATAGACTTGCATGCTATTTTAAAACATAAAAAAAAAGAAAGAAAAATCAATACTACTAAATTACTCATACCAATTGTGTCTTACCTATTTATTTACTGAGTTACTCATATCAATTGTGTCTTACCTATTTATTTACTGAATTACTCATATCAATTGTGTCTTACCTATTTATTTTTTTTAACATTTTGTCTGATTTATGTTTAATTGGTGTGTGAGGAAACGTTTCCGCTACTCCCCAATATTACCTCACTTTGTACTAAACATTTTTCTGTATTGCTTTTACCGTTGTTATATTATATAGTTTATCTAAACAGTCTCTTTTATTTACATGCTACAAAGTACTGAATAACTTAGAAGTTTCATTGCTGCTATGCTTATTCTTTTTTTTTCAGGTTTGCTTAACTAATTTTTTTTTATTGCAGGTCTTATAACTAACTCCTTACGGCCGCGTACATGGTAGGTTTTGTCTGCTTTCTACAACCCCCCTACTCTCCGATTGAGCCCGGTCATTTTTTTCTCTGATTTTCTTTTTGTTACGCACGGCTACGAGCCAACGTAGCATAAATTTGGCGCCCGAACAGGGACTGCCACGAATTACGTAACATCTATTTTTGGCGCCCAACGTGGCTGCCACGAAAAAAAAACGTAACAAATTAATTAAGAAAATTAAATGTTGCTTCTTTAATTAAAATTGTTCTTTCATAAAAATTGTAAATATAAAATTCCTGTTTAAGAAAAGATAATGCAAGTTTCATCTACCCATAAGGTAGGATTATATATTCAAAGAAAAACATCAAAACTTTAAATGTTGCTTTAGTTACAAAAGTTTAACTTGAATTTATACCAGAAATATCAGATCTGTTTTTTCTGTTTACATATTTATAAAACTTTAACTACTTTGTCTATTAATTCATTATTCAAAAATTGTAAGTGAAATCATGCATATATGAAACATCAATAAGAACTCTTTAGGTTTGCCTAACTTCATAAAATTTAGTAACTGTGATAATACTGTACTAGTATTGACAATAAAATTTTACTAATGTCCTTCTTAATTTGTTAAACGGATTAATGATAATAGATAGTTACAAAAATATTTTCTGAAGCAGCCTCGTATCAGAGATCACCAAATGTAGACGTGATGCAAGAATAATTCTAATCTCTTACCTTGATTCAGCAGGTGTTGTTTACATGTTGGCGTTACAGCATGTTAGAGCAGGTGTTAATAACCTTTGAAAAACATGTTTTATCGTAACTTTTACGAAATTTTTAAAGAAATATTTGAAGTGCTATTTAAACAAACGTCCAAAGAATTATTAAATGAATTTATCAAAAGAATTATCCAAACAAAGTTATTTATTAAAAGTCATTTAAAGACGTCGTTAAAAAGAACGTTATAAAAAAAGGAAGAGCGCTACAACAAAATTATTCAGTTTGTCTAATAACTTATTTTTTTAATTCTTGCCATCGTTAAAACCATAAAGCCTAATGTTCAGCGCACTAGGGCTCTACTACCGCACAAGGCCAGACGCAAGTTACATGCCAGAACCCTTATTATTGCCATGATCGTTCTCGACGAGAGCTCTAGCTAATGTGAGTGCAGATGTGATATGCACGAAACTGGAAAGCTGCTTGGCTTTGATAATATTAATACTAACATTCGGCGCCTGATGTTAGCAACCAAACTAGCATTTCTGTATGGCGATTAGCACGCATAATACCAATACTGGTATTTATTTATTTAAAAATGGTTTGCATGATGTTAATGACTATACAAGAGTTTGTAAAACTAAAAATTCGTTGATGTTCCGCAGTGGTAAAAAAAAACTGTTACAGTGGCATAATTTATTTTTCAGTAAAACTTAACAAAAATTGACTTATATATATATATATATATATATATATATATATATATAAAGGTATGTAGTAATTGCGTTTATGCTGCATCATGAAATTCTTTAATTGTCAAGGTACTGCTATATAGCTTACAATAAATTAAATTGCACGACGTTAATTGTATTATGATAAAACTGCAGAATGTTTTTTAATACTGGTTTTTAAAAAATAATTTGTGTACCTATCACAACCAGAAAACGGCATTTCTATTCATGATTGGTACAGGATCGCTTTTGTTAACCTTTTTCATTCGCACATAGCCATGAGTGTGTAAATTATTAAACAACATTGACAGTTTAATCTGAGATATTTTAAATTTGCTTTATATGTAACCATAAAAATAGCACTAATGCTAGCATATTTTCCATACACACAGCATAAATCAAAGGTCGTATAAGAATATTATTATTACTGTACTGCAAGCAAGCATATTTTCCGTAAACACGGCTGAATGAAATGATGCAAGGTCGTCGTGTCGATGCAAGTGTTAATAAAACGCGAAATCGAATACTTTGCTTATTAAAACTGGATTTGTTGGAAATTAAAATTCAGTGTTAATTTTTCTGCTGAATATTCTTTAAGAATTAAACCATTCAAGCTTGAAAATCATCTTGAATAAAACGTAAATAAAGGCGATTTTAACAATTGCATTCAAAGCAATTCGCTATGCAATTATTTTGATTGCATAGAAATAAATATTATTGCATTATAACATTTTGTATGCTAATTCTTTTACAGTTGTTTTGCTTACGTCAGATAATATTTTTGTATAAATAATCAATAAAGCTCTACATATATTAAGTAGTGTAGTGTAGTAATTGTATAGAATCATGAATTCTGAAACGGTAGCCGAGATCAGTAGTGCTATTTTAAAGTTAACAGTGAAATGTATGAATCTAATCAGATCAGCTGATGCAATTATGAAACACATGAAAATTATAAAAACAAATATGAGTTTATTAAAGCTTGCGATTAAAAATAAGTTATACGGAGACAATCGCCAGGAAAATCCTAGTAGGCTGGAATCTAATTTGGCACATCTTAAAGTTACCTTGTACGATTGAGGCACTTAAAACTTTCTTTGGAATATCAAGGTAAAGGTATTGATGCAACGCTTTCTAGAGGTCATATTCGACATTTGATTTGGCATAATGTACAATCATGTTTTGGAAGTCGAATAATTACGGAACTTATTACCAATTTCAGTTATAAAGATCATCTAGTGTTCCTAGACAAGGCGTTCGCTAGTTTTAAACGCAAGATTGTTGCTTGCTTAAAAAAAAGTCAATGTTGAAAGTTAATGTAATATTGACCGCTAACTTTGTTAAGCCTACAACTGGTAAAATAGATTTGAAAACGTTTCCTACTGCAAATCGTCACATCGATATAAACACCAATCTCAAGCAGTGGTATAAGGAGAACGTATTGGACAAGATATCGAAGCGATTGGAAGAATTTAGTGAAAAGGATTCAGGTTGAGCAATCCAAGAAGTTTTACACTTGAAGGTAAATATAAACAATCATGATCCGCTTAAAGGAGGGTGTTCAACGTTTGTTCCGGTTTCGGACTTTATAGCAAAAAAAGAGCTGTGATAAATGTAATAAATAACGAACAACATTGCTTTCTTTGGGCCTTGGTTTCCGCTTTACATTCTGCTAAACAAAATAGTCAGAGAATATCTAGCTATCCACATTTTGATACAGTATTACGCTACAGTTCAATTCAGTTTCCAATCGCATTAAAAGACATAAAAAAAATTGAGAAGCTTAACAATCTCGCAATTAACCTATATTGTATAGAAAATACTAAAATACTGCCACTTTGTTTAAGTGAAAATTTAGGAAAAATAGGACCTATTAATCTGTTAGTTTTAAATAATGATTCCTTACAATATTCTCGTCCGACAAATGCTAATGAGAATCACTATCATTTTACTTGGATTAAGGATATGTCAAAATTATTTGCAAAACAGTTGGCTTCAAATCACCATAGAAAAATTTTTTTGTTATAGATGTTTAAATAATTTTAGTACAGCAGCATTACTTAAGCATCATTCGAATCATTGCGAAAAACCGAATACTTGCTCAATAAGATTACCCGAAGAATCTGAAAAGTATCTAAAATTTAAACATTTTTACTACCAAGAAAAGGTATCATTTGTAGTATATGCAGATCTCGAAAGTATATTGGAACCATGCAATGAGCCGGAGGTAATATTAAACACAGTCCGTTACCAAAGGCATGTACCCTTTAGTGTAGCATACTATTTGAAATGCTTGTATGATAATAAATATTCCAAATTTCAATTGAAACTGATTTCAGAAACGACGAATAAAATTTTCTGTAACCCAAAACCTATGAATCCTTTAACAGAAGAACAAAAGCCAGCATTTAAATTTGCCCTTCACTGTCACATTTGCAATAAACCTTTTAGTATAGATGATATTAGAGTTCGCGATCACTGCCACTTTACAGGTGAATTTCGAGGAGCGGCTCATCAAGATTGCAACATCAATTATTATAATTCCTATATGATACCAGAAGTTTTTCATAACTTATCAGGCTACGATTCGCATTTCATTATTAAAAAAATCTCGTTAGAGTTTTCAGGTTCGTTAAGCATTCTACCAATAAATAAGGAAAGATACATATCTTTTACAAAATATATAAAAAGTACGAAAGTTAGTTTTAGATTTATCGATTCATTCAGGTTTATGGCATCTAGCATCGAAAAATTAGCTTCCTACTTAGATGATAATAAAAAATCCATCACCAGGGAAAATTGTAACACCGATAATGAGTTTCGGTTACTTACGCGTAAAAGCATATTTCCCTATGATTACATTAACTCTTGGGATAGGCTCAATGAAACCAATTTCCCCTGTAAAACAGCATTCTTTAATCGTTTGCGCAATGAAGAAGTCTCAGATGATGACTACAATCATGTTAAACACGTTTGGCAAACATTTAATATAAAAACACTAGGGGACTATTCAGATCTATATTTAAAAACAGATGTACTGCTCTTAACTGACATATTTGAAAACTTTAGAAAAACTTGCAAGTTCACGTATAAGTTAGGTCCACTTCACTACTTTACGGCTCCTGGTTTAGCTCTAGATGCAATGTTAAAAACGACGAACGTTAAACTCGAGTTGCTTACTGATATTGAAAAAATAATGTTTTTCGAACGGGGAATTCATGGTGGCGTTTCTCAATGTTCGAATAGATATGCCAAAGCAAATAACAAATATATGAATGCAGATTATGATCTGAATTTCGATTCTAAATATTTAATGTATTTTGATGCTAATAATTTATATGGGGCTGCAATGTCTGAATATCTTCCATATGGAGAATTTGAATTTTTAGATGGCACTAATCCAGATATAGTACGTTTAGACATACTTAATATTCCCGATGATTCTGATCTAGGATATATTTTTGAATGCGATTTACAATACCCAGTATCTTTACATGAAATTCACAGTGACTTACCGTTGGCGCCTGAACATATGATACCACCAGTACCTTCTAATAAATCAAACCTAAAGAAATTACTTACAACTTTATTTCCAAAACTCAACTATATTATTCGCTACAAGAATTTAAAAATGTATTTAAGCTACGGTTTAGAGCTGAAAAAGATTCATACGGTTCTTCGATTTAAACAAGCTCCTTGGTTAAAAGAATACATTGATTTGAATACGAAATTAAGATGTGAAATTAGTGACCGAATGGGAAGGACGGTTTGGAGCTCGTAGTTACATAGCGAAACCTAGTTTTCACAGTTGCACTGTGTTAGACAAAGATCTGGTCTTAATAGAAATGAATAAATTAGAGGTTTATTTAAACAAACCCATTTATGTAGGTTTCTCTATTCTAGATATTTCAAAAACCTATTTATATGAATTCCACTATAGTTATATAAAATCGCAATTTGCTAACAAAGCAAAGCTGCTGTACACAGATACGGATAGTTTGATATACGAGTTTAGCGTTGAAGATATTTACTCTTATATCAAACAAGATATTCATAGATTTGATACTTCCGATTACGACCCTCATAACAAATATCATATTCCATTATCAAATAAAAGGTTCCTGGTATTATGAAAGATGAAAACAATGGTGATATCATGCTAGAGTTTGTAGGGCTTAGATCTAAAATGTACACTTACAGAGTTCAGGACAGGATAATAAAAAAGTCAAAGGGATCTTCCTTAGCAAGTATTAAGCAAATTTCTTTTGATGATTATAAGAATGCTTTGTTTTATAAACAGACTGTACAGAAACAGCAATGTTTAATTAGATCAGTCAAACATGATGTCTTTACTATTAAACAAAACAAAATTGTTCTTAATCCAAGTGATGATAAAAGAATTCTTAGTACCTCAACCACTGATACTAAACCATGGGGGTATAACTATACACTCAGAAATGACTTGTAAAGCTTCAACCACTGACTCAAATAAAGAATGCAATTTATTTTATCCCGATTAACATATAATATTTTTTTAGTTATAAAAACTTCAGTGTTATGTTTATACCTGCAACAAGTACACCGTTTTCTTTTTCGGATGTGTCTAAAAATAGGATACCTTTCAATCTGTCCGAGTTGAACTATATTAGTTTAAACGTATTGTAGAGAAAAAATAGTAGTAGTAACCGTTCTGTTAAAAAAATCCAGTTTGTTAATAACATACCAGTTAATGTATTTGAGAAATGTATAACAAAACTTTTATTTAAATTTGACAATGTTTATGAATGTTTACTAAATCACTTAATAATTCCAACATGTAAAAAATATTTAAGCAAAAATTATTATTATAACCCATTAACAATCAAACATTTAATATTGTAAAAAACATGTAAAATAATAATAAATAGACTGTGATTGCTAAATGATTTATTGTTTTTTTTCTTTTTTTCATAATTTGTAAAGGTACAGTAATAATAAAGTAATTATAATATTCTTATGCTGTTTGAGAGTTGATTGTATTTGACTATCTTATCACGAAGTATAAGCCAATGACAAGATGTATTTGGCAAAACGTTTCTGCTAGTTTCAAATTCTAATCTAATATCGACAGTACCAGATTTTAACGCTTCGTTTTGTCTAGAACAATCTATGACTACTAATGGTGCAATACTTCGTAAATCTTCAGTATTAAAAAGTGGCTCATTTTCCTTTTCGTAGTTTTCCACTTGCAATATTACAATCGATTAAAACTGCATTCACTTTACAAATGTTGATCGCGTAGTCTGCTTGATGCGTGACAAATGCTAGCAATTTTCGCGGATTGAAACCAAGTAGAGAACCAATTGAATCCTTTTTGGTAAAATCCACATCTAGACTACATTTAATACTACATTTAAGTGTATTATTGTCAGCTGTAATTTCTATATACACTGCGTCTTTCTAGCGCTTCGTGATTGTTCCATACGACCACGCCATCTTTTATCACCTAAAGCTTTTTGAAAATATATATTAATTTCTCTAATATCATAAGCACCTTCAGGTATTTCTATGAATTCTCCGTTAGATCCATAATAAAATTTATTATTTATTCCTTTTTTATGTTTGGAATTGTGTTATAAGACTCAAAATTTGTTAATCCTAATACGTACTCCGAATCATTATCGAAGTTTATAGGCGGATTAAAGTTGCTTGTTAAAACTGAAGTGTTTCCCGTTAGAGTAAAAGTGTACGACATGACAACTTCGTACGCAGTTCTATGCACTACTTAGAAATTGTAAGCATAAATGACCGCAAAGCACAGTACCGTACGATTGTTCTTGGTTAATGTTATAAAGAATTTTACATTTACCCCCGCTATTCAAATAACTTATCAACTCTGTTGGCGGTCGTAGGTTTCCGTAGCTGTCATAGTAAATAGCGCTACTACCGTACTTTTTATAAGAGATCCAATGCGTGCCTAAACCTTCTATTCCATCTAAATTAATTATACCACATTCTTTTAAATTAACTTTCTTGGGAATATTGTTTCTCATGAACACTCCACGGAAATATGGTACTTCTAATTGCTTAATAAACTCTATTAATTCTACATTGCTTAGTGCTCGAGTAGGTAAAATCAAGTTGCGTTCCTTTGAGGTTTTGCAGGGGCTAAAAAAAACCAAACCCTTTTTTATAAGGTTTGATGTACATGCCGTTTCCGACTGCAATTCAAATTTCGCGTTGGATGATGAAAATGTTCTAATAAATGATTTGAAATATAAAGGTACTCCTGGATTATACGAACTACTGTTTAAAAAATACCCTGTCGGGTACAGTCATCAAGATCTAAAGTCGTACCTTGATATTGTGAAAAGAACAAATGCTAATAGAAGATATTATTCTGAAACAGAACAAATTCAGGGTAATACTTCATATAAGTACAAAAATATAATATCTACATTAAACATACTTCCCCAAACACCCCGTAGACCTAGAATATTACCCTATAGAAAGCGTCTTGGAGGCGGTATGACAATGGAAGTATCAAATAACGCTATAGATTATTTATATTGGAATGATCCCAATGAACTTGTTGATAGATTACGGCTTTTAGTTTCATCTCAGACTGCTGGACACACAGGTCACGGCAACGAAATAAATTCGATCATTAAAGAATTGCGTGAGGCGAAAGTGATTAGATGATATGACAATTGACAAATTTGGAAGGCACTTACATAACCGTAAAATAGAAATAAGTGAACAGGAATATGAAAACAAAAGTGAAGGTTTTGAAACCTTGATTGAGTACGTAACGACTCATATCGACCTACATGGCTGGGGAACCCGTTATGCCGCTTCTACTGAATGCACTGTACGACATTTTCACGATCCTTAATGGATAATCATCGAACACGTCGACAACTGCAACTACTCTCTTGGAAACACAACGGAATAAAACGCACACTAAGAAAACTACGACACTTCCTGACCGAATTTGACATCGACATTGCACTACTTGGTGAGACAAAACTAAACCACAACCACGTACTCAAGATTGCAAATTACACAACTCACAGGAAAGACAGGACCATCGAACCAGGACAAACAAGTGGAGGTGTAGCCGTACATATACACAGACGAATCACGCATCACGTACTAGACCTTCCACAAACAGCTAGATGCTGCAGGCGTGGAAATATACGCAGACGGACGACTACTCAAACTCATTTCCGTATACCAAAGCTCAACGAGAATACTATCTACGCAAGACATCGACAACTTAATGCTCGGAGACACTGCCACGATAATCATGGGTGACTTAAACGCTAAACACACCACATGTGGTTCCAGAATCAACAATCGCGACGGACTGACGCTCTTCACTCACTCACTGGGTAAAGACTTCGACATCACCGGACCAGACACACCGACAAGATTTCCTCCGAACCCAGACCATCAACCCGACGTACTAGACATAGCGATAGTGAAAACATGCCGTACAACTTCACAACGGAAGTGATACAAAACTTAAGCTCCGACCATCTACCGATACTAACTACGATTCACACAACGCCACATACGCAAGAGACGAATAACACCGTCACATCAACAAACTGGAGGAAATCACAGCACTACGACAAGAATCCGGAACACCAACAGACCACGACTTCCTGACTACCTTCGTGACATCATCCAGCAGAAAAGGAAGTTAGTCCGGAGATGGCGGAAAACGAGGGACCCAGCCATCAAAACACAACTAAACGCAACACAAGCCGCACTGAAAACCCTACTGGACGAACACAATACGCAACAGTGGACGGAACATATCAACAATGTTCTCGAGACTGAGGGGAACTTACACCGACTCAACAGAGGACTTATAAGAAGACATCGACTATCCAACGCACCACTAGACGGACCAGACGGAAAAATCTACGACGCCCGTGAAAAGGCAAACACATTCGCCACAACACTACAGGAAACATACGCACCGAACCCGACTACACACCAGCAACATGAAACACACGTAAACGAAACCATGGACAAACTACTACAAACACACCCAGAAAACCACATACCACTCATAACACCAAAAGACGTCAAACAAGCAATCCTCGGAAACAGACACAGAAAAGCACCCGGAAAAGACAACATCACAAACCAACGACTCAAGAACATCACGAAATGCACACTGGCATACATCACGAGACTATTCAACGATATACTTCTACAACGACATTATCCCACAACATGGAAGACTCCAATCACTGTAATGATACACAAGACAGGAAAAACAAGAACAAACCCGTCACACTACCGACCGATATCGCTCCTTAGTGCGTTATCCAAAATATTCGAACGACTGCTACTACAGACACTAAAACTTCACCTACGAGACCAACAAGAACAATTCGGCTTTAGAGAAGATCACTCGACGACAATACAAGTAATACACGTCATAGACCACATCGCAAAGAACTACAACAAAGCTCACGTCACGACAGCAGTTTCTCTGGACATACAAAACGCATTCCACAAGGTATGGCACAGAGGAACCTGTACAAACTAGCGACTATACACCATGTACCACTACAGTACATACAGCTACTCGACAGCTACCTCACAAACCGAAAACTACAAGTACGAGTAGACGGACAGCTATCGCACAAAATACCCATCACGGCTGGAGTTCCGCAAGACGGATGTTTCTCAGCAGCACTGTTCAACGCCTACATACAAAACATACCATGTAACGACAACGTCAAATGCAGACTATACGCCGACGACACTTTATTCATCACAACAGCACGCCACCCCAGACTAGCGACACTAAGATTACAACGCCAACTGGACACCCTACCCGACTGGTTAGGAAAATGGAAGATACAAATCAACGTCGACAAAACAGAGTCCATACTTTTTTCACGACACAAACTACACCGACACCCTCCACCAACGTTGGGAGGGCAGCAACTTCCGTGGAAAATACCATACGATACCTCGAAGTGACGATCGACAGAAACCTCTGCTTCCACAAACACCTAAACGAGACGCTTAAAAAAGCAAGACAGACCAAAGGCTACCTACATCCGATCCTGACATTTAACAACAAACTACCGAAAGAAACACGGATCAGAATCTACAAAACGCACATAAGACCGATCATCACCTACGGATCACAGGCATGGCTGACATACCTTTCGAAGACAAACTTACAACGACTAAAAGCTTTTCAGAATAGCATCCTTCGACTGATTACCGGCGCACGGTGGTTCATTAGAAACGATACGATACGACACGATCTAAACATTCCCACAGTACACGAATACTGTAGAACAAACGCCACAAAAACATACCAAACATTAGACAACTCACCACATACATCTATACGAGACGTCACACCGCTACAAGGCACACGACAGACAATCAAAAAACGACCACGCCGACTACTAGATGTGTAACATAACATCAGACAAGCACTCCAGACAGGAACTAGTTGGCTAAATAAAAAAAAAACAACTAGGACACAACACGAGATTCACACCACTAGGTGGAAAAACAGACACCTAGAACACCCTCACGACAAAACGATACAGACAAGACAGCAAAAACCACTAGGTTAATGCTGACTACTAGACGTGCACTGAGAGGGCAGGATCAACCAGGATAAATAACAATTCTAGGCAAATAAGCGCTAGCTATTCGGGGACCGTTTATTTACTTTTCCAATGCTCCACCAGTAGGTACTACATTGGCCAGGAGGCGAGTTTTTTGTTGCCTAGAAATTTAGAATTTTGCCGAACCCTTGCCGTTCCAGGCAAGGTAGGGATCTTTAACGTGCGTGACAACACTCACACACCGGACCTCCATTTAACCTCTCATCCGAACGAGGGCGTAATTTTTGTGAAAAATGCTCACCTGCCATTTTTCAAGCAGTCGACCGTGTCGGGATCCGTAGTCTTACGCTTATTACATTGATCCACGGCGACGCCGCTATTCAGGGACCGCATGTGTGTCCTTAGATGCGATATAATTACATAATGAAAACGATTGTCTGAGACAGTATAATAGTATAGGTATTATTCAACGAGCGAGTTATGATAGTCATTACTCATTCAGAAGGTTTTCGCCTCGAGTCCGTTAGGACGAGTGGCGTAATCCGAATGAGTAATGCCATAACTCGCGAGTAGAATACTACAATTTTTTCCACGGCTATACAAATCTTCATAATCAGATATTTTCTAAACGTTTTACTAATATCGTAAACACTGACAAGCAAAACTTTATTTGTCAAAATGTAATAACCTACTTTGCATGATGCGAAATTTACACATCGCGGATTATGAAAAATGAAGGCTTGTACTGATTGGTCAGAGGTGTTGAATGATGATAATAATCCGCGACCTTGATCTTCCTGATTGGTTAAAAGTGTTAGATTATGAATTCATATACATCTACTGAATAATGAGTACTGTTATTAACCCATTCTTAAATGTGTAACAAATTCATTACTGGATAATCGTGTGAAGTAACATTAATTGTAAAGGATAGGACCTCGGTTAGTATGTGTTTGTATATATTTTTTAAATCACCTTTGCAGGGAAATGGCCGTTTCTTAGTGTGCGTTCGTACATGTGATTTTAAGGTGCCCTTTTGTGATGTAGAATTGACACACAAATTGCACGCAAACGAGCGTTCATTAGTGCGCGTTTGTATATGCCTTATTAAGCAGCCTTTTTGTGCTGCATAACCGCGCAAATTAAACATAGATGGACGTTCGTTAGTATGTGTTCATATATGTAATCATCACTTCTTCGTTTTGCAGAATTATCACACAAATTGTGTGGAAATGGACGTTCATTACTATGTGTTCGTATATGCCTTCTCTCACGATCTTTTTGTGATGCAGAATGATTAGACAAATTGCATGAAAACGGGCATTCGTCAGGATGCGTTCATATATGTGCTTTTATATTACTCTTTTGTGATGCAGAATAATCACATAAATTGCGCCGAAACGGGCGTTCGTTAGTGTGTGTTAGCATATGTATTTTTAAATCATTGCTTCGTATTGCAGAATAATTACACAAATTACAAGTAACTGCAAGTTGGTTAGTATATGACATTTTAAACCACCACTTTCTAGTGCAGAACAATTACACAAATTACATGGAAATTGATGCTCATTAGTATGCGATCGTATGCGTTTCTTTACACGATCCTTTTGTGATGCAAAGTAATTACACAAATTGTATGAAAACGGGCGTTCGTTAATATGCGTTACTATGTGCGCTTGTATATGACTCCTTTGTGATGCACAATAATCACATTTGTGCACCAAAACGGGCGTTTGTATATGTGCTTTTATATTAATCTTTTGTGAGGCAGAATAATCACACAAAGTGCATTATAATAGGCGTTCGTTAGTATGCGAACGTATATGTCTTTTTAAATGTTTGCTTTGTTTTGCAGAATAATTACACAAATTGCATGAAAACGGACGTTCGTTAGTATGCGTTCGTATATGTACTATAATATGACTCCTTTGTGATGCAGAATAATCACATAAATTGCACCGAAACGGGCGTTCGTTAGTATGTGTTCGCATATGTATTTTTAAAGCACTACTTTCTATTGCAGAATAACTACACAAATTGCATAGAAAGGGACGTTCATTAGTATGTGTTAGTATATGGCTTTTTAAACCACTACTTTGTTTTGCAGAATAATTACACAAATTGCATGGAAATGGACGTTCATTAGTATGCGTTCGTATGTGTCTTTTTAAAGTAGACTTTTTCAATGCAGAGTAATCACACAAATTGCATGAAAAAGGGCGTCCGTTAGTATGGATTCGGATGTGTGCTTTTATGTGACTTTTTTGTGATGCAGAATAATCACATAAATTGCACCGAAACGGGAGTTCGTTAGTGTGTGTTCGTATGTGTCTTTTTAAATATTTACTTTGTTTTGCAGAATAATTACACAAATTGCATAAAAACGGGCGTTCGTTAGTATGCGTTCGTATGTGTGCTATTATATGACTCCTTTGTGATGCAGAATAATCACATAAATTGCATTGAAACGGGCGTTCGTTAGTGTGTGTTTGCAAATGTATTTTTAAATTACTACTTTGTATTGCAGAATAATTACACAAATTGCATACAAATGGACGTTCATTAGTATGCGTTCGTATGTGTTTGTTTAAAGTAGTCTTTTTTGATGCAGAGTAATCACACAAATTGCATAAATAAGGGCGTTCGTTAGTATGGGTTCGTATATGTCCTTTTATATGACTCTGTTGTGATGCGGAATAATCACATAAATTGCACGAAAACGGGCGTTCGTTAGTGTGCGTTCGTATATGTCTTTTTAAATAACTTTTTTGTGATGCAGAATAATTGCACAAATTACACGGAAATGTACGTTTGTTAGTGTGTGACGCCATATGAATTTCCTGCAACCTTTTTAGGATTCAGATTAATTACATAAAAACTTGCTAACGGATGTTTCTTCGTATCTGAGTGTGCTATGTATCTGTAAGTGATTTTCCTGTTGTGCAAAAATTTAAAAATAGTTTTAAGATGAGATCACACAGGTCTTACTAGGTCCAATATTGACGATGCACCATGATCACGTTAATTGAATGTCTATGGAAATATATTTCAAAAATCTTCTACCTTTGTGTCGACCGAATGAATGATCGTAAGGATATTTTTTGTAATACTAACACTTTTTCTTTTAATAATACAGTATATTTTACAGAACTCTTTTCCTTTAAAATTAACTACTGATGATAATAGTAACGGCATAGTTCCAAATACAACTCGATTCTTTAAACGGCGGCAGCTGCTCAGTAATACAGCTTGGGCTCTACGCTTTTTCTATATGTGCCAAAATCGTAAAGTAGAAGGAGCAGTCACAGCTCAAGAGATCCAGAAAGCCGAAGACGAAATCTACCAAAGCATTCAGTATGAATCGTACCCTTCAGTGATTGAAAAAATTAATAACGGAAAGCCCTTTAGACAAAACCTGCCTAATATATAAACTTACCCCCATTTCTAGACGAGCATAAGATTCTAGGACTATAGGGGCTCGCTAATAAGATTGAGGGTACTAGATTGAACGTCATAAATCCAATTATTCAACCGAATAAAAACAATGTAACTAAGCTGGCATTTATTATGTAGAAGGCGATAAAATAGGAGCATACATAGTTTTTATTATATCATCTTGATTTTATAACCACTAATAACACTATCGAGTATGGAAGTTGTAACGTTTAATTACTTCAGAATTGCGTATATGAATTTTTCTTAATCTTCTTTTGTATTTTTCAATCATATGAATAGGTTCAGTACTCACAAACGAAGACAAAAGGGTGACCATTTCATTGTCTACCTATTAGGAATTATTTGTGTGAAGTTAGCGATGACTTTTTCCAGCGATGAGTTTTGTAAGACTGACATGCATGATATGACGTGGAGAAAGAATAATGCGAAAGGCACAAATTACGATTACTATATTCTACCTGCTCGAATCGCAATCTCAATACACAAAACATAATTATTAGCATAAATATTAAATTATATTTATAGGTCCAGGCACGTAAATAACAGAGTTCATTCCAAGAATAACTACTAAAAACCATCGTAATACCTAACCTATGAATCGGAATGAAATGTTGCAGATCCCATTCCGAAAATGTGGTTTTCATTATTTTTTAGAGTAACCTGCAAGAAAATATAACAAATCCCCAACAATAATACCAATTAAATTTAATACTAAAACAATTTAGTACAGACGAATGTAAAATTTCAGACTCCTAAATGCGACGGAAGATAGTTTTGATTGAGTTCCAAACCAAGAAAAAATTAAATACACGTATTTAATTTTGTTTACTTTTAAGAAGATCGAAAGTTTCAAAACTATAGGGTGTTTGCATTAACCACTCTTATGCACACCTGAGTACAAAATATCAGGTCAATATTGTTACGTTACCTGTTGGATGACTCGTTTAATAGATCGACAATACATTTTATATTATTTTATTAAATGATTCTTTAAGATACAGAAATTAGTTGCAGTGCCCTTATTGCCTGCCATTCACGTCACTTTTGCACTCTGGTCGTGTCTCTCCTACCTGTATACTAAACATTATGACAAATATCGTTCGCGGAAAGTAGTTTTGTACACATCGAAACTTGGACGCAGGCTATGGTGAGCACTGCGTTAGGATTAAGCGTGCTATGGCGAGCGCTGCTTTGGAAAGGTTTTTACAGGCTATGATGAGCACTGCGGAGGAGAGGTGAACCCCAGGCTATGATGAGCACTAGGACTGATTTATGCAGAAATTGAATTCGTATTTATAGTCTTCAGGTCGCTATCCATCGTGTGTTGAAAAACGCTTATCAGAAAGTTAACCAATGAATTGCTTTGTTAGTTTTAGATTGTAAATTTTGATTATTCAAAATTTGAAAAATGTCGGTTCACAATTCTTAGTAAAAGTTGTTCTGTGCTCAGCACGTGTACTCTGATATAGTCAAACTTACGTTTCGATGTCCGCTCAGTGCATTGCATGCGATCATGAGTGTAATATGGAAGTTCATTTCCAGGGGCAGTCTACGCTTTCTAGCTCAGCTCAGAGGACTATCGCAATTTTGCGTTGCACGCTATATTTTTTTGTAAAAGAGCAAACCCAACATAACCGGACGAGGTAAAGGTGGAAAAGGCTTAGGCAAGGGAGGAGCCAAGCGTCATCGCAAGGTGTTGCGCGACAACATCCAGGGCATCACCAAGCCGGCGATCAGACGTCTGGCTCGACGCGGCGGCGTCAAGAGAATTTCCGGTCTCATCTACGAAGAGACCCGAGGCGTGCTGAAAGTCTTTTTGGAGAATGTCATCCGTGACGCCGTCACCTACACGGAACATGCGAAGAGGAAGATCGTCACCGCAATGGACGTCGTCTACGCCCTTAAACGCCAGGGACGTACTCTATACGGCTTCGGCGGTTAATGTTTTGGTCTAGCCAAATAAATTTCTAGGTAACAGTAGCAGACGCATCGTCATCGAAACGGTTTCGTGTTTTGCGTTGGAGTCGCCTGATATTAGTGTGGGTGTGTTTCCGTTTAGTAGGATGTCGATGTCATGTGCGTCTAGTGGTCCTCTGGAGGGGCTATTGTAAATTGAGTAGATGTTCAGTAGTGTGTTATCTGTTTTGATTTGCATTCCGTTTGCGTCTATGTTTGTATGTAGTGTGTCGAGTGCTTTGTGTATGATACGTTTATGTACTAGTGTGGCGACTCCTCCGTGGGCGTTTTGTCCTGGTAGTAGTTGACGGTCAGTCCTGTATGTCTGGTATCCTGAAACGTTTAGTCGTTTACGTGTTGTTGGTTTTGTCTTTCCTAGGAGCGCAACCTGAACGGTTCTTATAATTGGATAAAAAATTTAAGCAATATTGGAAACAATACAACAATACAGTTCACAGTACTATCGGATTCAAACCTGTAAAAGTTGATAAATCAAATGAAAAAACGATTGTTAAATCATCATTTACCCACATCAAACTTGCAACCAAAATACCAAAATATTCAATTAAAGACAGTGTGAGGAAGCATTTACGAAAGGTTACACACCAAACTGGTCATTGCAGACTATTATTGCTGTGTCTATAACAATGGATGTTACATAGTAAACGATTGTTGATTTTTAACTCCGATAGCTTAGGACAATCTAGTGCAAGCATATAAGTTACAACGTTTTGCATTAGATAGGTTTCCATCCATTTCTTATTTTCTAGACCCTTCACACATACTTCTTCACCGGGTCGGATAATTTGCTTTAAATAAAGCACTATATATGATGACACCATTCCAGCCGTTGAAGATTCATCCCAAGAAATACTATGAATATTCCTTGTCACCCAGTCGTTATGTTTTATATGATCTTGGCTCAAACAACTAGACTGCATTGGCAGTTTAAAAATTTGATGCCAGTCAACACCTTTCAACAAGTCCAAAACCGCAATTTCTTTGCACACAAACTCGTTTTTCTTGTATTTAAATCCCTGAATATCAATTATATTGTTGCGAGCTACTACTAGGCAACCCATCAAACACACAAGCGCTGTAGACTCTGCATACTTTTTAGGATACGAGAATTCTTCTAGCAATCAATTACACACAAAACGCTCGGGGCACGGCGTATTCTCAAGGATTCCAGAATTGTTCTAGAAGTTACGGGAGCATGAGTCATCCTTGTAATCCAGAGTATATATAAGACCGCTTATGAATGTAAGAGTTAGTGTATTCTTGAATGTCTAATATAAATTATATCGTGTAAAGTAGTAGTAGTTTTGAGCTTTAGAAGTATATATAAACGTGATATGCTGTGTCTAATGTACATGCAGCTTGTAGTATACATAAATAAATAGAAGTGTATAAACAAATAGTTGTGTTAGTGATTAATGGACTTATGGTAGAGGAGTTAGTTTAAGAAGATATTAGTGTTTGTCAATTCATTAGTGTAGTAGTGCTTCATTGTTAAGTGGACTGAAAACATCTATAAATAAGGCATATACTGTTAATTAGACTTGTGAACAGTAAGTAATAAAGACGTTTGTTATTACTTGTTTTGAATTAAAGAAACGCGGTAGTAGTAGCCCGTTACAATATACATGTTTGTATGTGTAGGTATGTAAATATAAGCAGCAAACTTCTACTAATTAAATTAATATTAGGAGCAATCTCCTTATATAGCAGATTACCATCATTTGCGTACTTTGCCAACCTACTTTTCATTAGCATATTTTGCATCTTCTCGCTAGAATTCAGTACAGCTCCTCATTTTTTCTGCACGCATTTATATTTTTTCAATGTAGCATACGTGTGTGTGTGTGTGTGTGTGGACACGTTTTGAAGTCAAAGCGGCCTATGTGTATTTGCAACCTCTAAACAAAAGTAAAAACATAAATCAGAATCCACTTTAATTAAATACAGCATTCTTTATACAATTGACTTAGATGTGATATTATGAAACTGACCTACTTTATAACTTCTCGCTAGAGAACCAAATTCAAAACAGCTCCACATTTTCTCTGCACGCACTTACATTTTTCAACGTAGCATACGTGTGTTTTGAAGTCACACACGTATGTTCCATTGAAAGTAATATATAGCCGGTCTGACTTCAAAACGTGTCCACACGTATTTTACATTGAAAGTATATAAGGCCGGTCTGAATTCAAAACGGTGCACGCGTATGTTACATGGAAAAAAAAGGCGTACACCGTTTTGAAGTCAGATCGGTCTTACATCGCTACTGGTGTCATATGTTCTTACATTTCTCTAAAAACATACTTTGTGTTCTATGTTTCATATCTATTGTCTAACATGAACCAAATACGTTAATAAACAAGTGTCTCAACTTTTTCAAACTACGAGGGTAACTTAAGACATTAAGAAAAAGATAAAAGATATTTTAAATTACATAAATATATAAGAAACAATTTCTGAAATTTGAGGAACGAATAGTACCAATTTTTATGGTGTAAAAGTAATTCCAAAAAAATTACCATAATAAAGCAGATAAGCTTTCAAATTGAAAAGTGTCTTATTTAATGCATAATATCGGTACTATAAGTTTCTTTTCTTTTGACTGTTTCAGTATCAAATATATCAAATTGCAACATTTCAATTAAAAAGTAAAATCTGTTAGCCCTGTTCACTAACCTAAACATTGCAACCCCAGTTTTATCTATTCTCCATAGATCCATTCAGTGATTTACACCGGCCAAATACAATAAATACATTTTTTTACATCCCGTTCTCAAGTATAATTTGGAAAAACCTATCTCATTTTAGTATTTGTATATTACACAACTTGCAGTATACTGTCATGAAAGAATAATTGCCAACTTTCTAGAATACGTGTATTGTGCATTGCGTTGCTGATTGCTCCCATAGCTTCCTGAGTAGGTTTTCCTTTGTACTGCGGTTCGTTTTAGCATCTAACGGATGTTTACGCTCTAGATTATCAAATTATAAGGTCGTTAGGTGCGAAATCATCTGCATGTGAATCTCTTTCTAAAGAAATACGCTCTTCTGTTGCACTATCGTCCACGTCATTGATATATGAATTACAATCCCCAATATCAAATTTCTCGTTAGCAACCACCTCGTTACATAATTGCATTTCATTCAGTTTGTTTTGCATACGAGTATGTCATTGCTAACAGTAGTTTTCCTAGTCTCACTACCTCCGTTATCAACGGTCAATGCGAAAGTAATTTAAAGGGACACTAATTTGTTGAAGAAGAAAACAAGGGAATTACCGCATATTTAAAAAACTACACGTCTTATTGATACATCCTGCGTCCATAAATATAGGAACTTCAAGGGTTTATCGTTAATTCTTGGGACAAACACACATTATTCCGAAACTACACCTAACATTTAAAAGTATCATTTAACAGAGCCTATTTTATAAAAGTTATATACATCTGGCATAAGTTTATAGGCAAAAATATACAAAAAAAGAATTCTGATAAGGAAAAACCGACGGCGCCGGTAATGAAGGGTTAATATATAATCGTTTTTCTGCTGAAGCATTATTACATACAAGACATGCAAATGAACGTTACTTACTATGGAATCGCACATTTTCTACTCTGATACGAGATAATCACATATTGCAAACATTTGGGATGTTGATTAATAGGAGACTGCAGAAGTAATTTTGCAGTACAGATTAAGCACACAAATGAATGTTTCTTAGTATGCAATAGCAAACAGACTTTCAGAGTAGCTTTTCTATGCGGAATAGCAACAGAAATTACATACGATTGAACGTTCATTAGTATGACTGTATAAATGTACCTGTAAATAATACTTTTGTGATATTGTATAATCACACAAATTGCATACAAAAGAATGTTTGTTACTATGCAACTGAAAATGTTTTTGTAAATGGCCTTTTTCTGATGTGATATAATCACACAAACTGTATGCGAATGGGCGTTCATTAGTATGCGACCGAAAATGTGTTTGTAAATTACTCTTTTGTAATGTGGTATAATCGCACAAACTGCATGAGAATGAGCTTTCGTTAGTATGTTATGTGCCAAATTTGGCACTAGACTTTTTAGTTTAATTTTAAAATGCGGGAGTTTTCGCGCCATAAATTTCAAAGACTCGGTGCGCGTATTTCCGTCACGTCAGAAGTGGTGTTTCGTATTGATTAAAACTCAAACTATAGTGGAATTGAATTGTGCAGTGCGCTTGCGCCTCTTAAAATAAAACGCGTGCGAAAGTGGTTTTGTGACGAAAATCGAAGACTCTTCTTTCGACCTAGTAGCGGGACGGTTGTGCGTGACAAGCTATACACAATAAAGTATAGTGCTTGCAACAGTGCATTCAACTGACTCCCCCGGGGGCATTGCAGCAACATTGAAGAGGACCACACACCAAGGACAATATTGGTGAGTGAATTTATGCCTTCTGTTTGTTTTTTACATGCATACAATTTACGCATTTAAAGCTCGCGTTTTGTTATCTTCGCCATACAGTCCACAAAACCTAATTAGACGCGCCAGCACATTTATCTAAGTTAATTAATTTACAAGTGGGTTGGACGAACTTCGCGCCGACGCGAGTGGCGAGGAAAAAGTGGGGAAGTTTCCGGGAGACGCTGGAACGTGGCTGTTTACCTTTGAATTTCCAGAAGAGTGGTTGGGTTTAGGTATCGTATCGTATCGTTATCTTTATTTATGTAGATTTCCTTGCCTTATCTGATTGTCGTCCCTATTACCTGTTCCTTATTCGTTCCCTACATAGGTAGAAGGTAATTTGCAAGCAGCCTGCCTGAACCGCAGCCCACGACCTTAGAACGAGCCGAAGTCCATGCCCCGCTAACAGCTAACCGGAGCAGTCACCATCTTTAAATACTTCAGAAGGGGGCTCCAGCAATCCCGAAGGACGCTAGGCGCACCGTCCGTAAACTATCTTGAAGGGGGCTCCTAGCAACTCTGTAGGAATCTGGACCTATTCATGTGAGTATTAACTTTTCACGATCTGTTTGCGAATTTGATATATTTTCCGTCAATTGCGCTTTTAAATTTGTCTATTGAGTGACGTCATTGGCAGATAAGCGCGTTAATTTCCACTTATTGGATTAGCGTTACCAACTGCCGTTGTGTCTCGTATATCGCGTTCACGGGGAGATAACAATGGCGCCTTCAACGTGTGAAGTTGTAAAATAAGGGTGTTTTCCTTTGTTTTATGGTTTATAATGCACTAATTAACAATATCTATATAGCTTTTTCATTTAAAAAAAATAATAAATATAATTATCTACATTATCTAACATCTGTTGACCTTAAAATCTTATGTTGGTATTTTGGAACCCACCAGTTGCTTTAGATGTCAAAAACAGTTGTTATGGTAACTAGAGGTGGACCGCCATTTTGAAATTGAAATATAGCTCCTGTCTATAAAATATGTTTTAATTTACTGTTCTTCCAATTTTGAATGTGGTGTGGTTTTGTTGACTTCAGTTATATTGTTGAGTGCATAGTTTGTTTTTAAATGCAAATATAAGTTTTTAGGAAGGATCAATCCGCTAACTCTACTTCTGCACTATACACGTGAGTACATTTAAACATTAATAAATAAGCAATTAAGTAATTTTATGCCTTAAACACTGTTTATTAGGAAAATTATCTATTTATATTAGATTAAAACATAACCCTTGCTTGTTTTTCGACTTTAAAAAACTGTTTTAAAAATCGTAAATAAACATTGCCTTGTGTGTTAACATTTTGGAGGTGTCTTTTAGTAATCTAGCTTTTTAATTATGATTTTCGGATAACTTTTGGAGAGGCTTTATGTTTAAAAACGTTTAACGTAGTAAATTGCCCTTTTAGAATATCTTTTGGAAACGCTAGACTAACGGGATCTTGTTGTGCTTGTTAAATAACACATATAATCTATCTTTCTACAATTTAGAGTGTTTTTTATAACCAAAATTATTTAGTGTAATTCACAATTACCTATATATAACAAAAATGGCATGTCGAAATATAGATTTTTAAATTAACTTGAGTTTTTAGCGTGTTTTTTAGTGCTATATTAACTTAACCGTGATATATTTCTTTCATTAAATACTATATTGCTCTAATACAGTTCTAAACGTGGTTCCTTAAGTGATTTATACAGTTACCGTAATTAAATTTAAATAGTATAACCTACAAATGCCTTTTATAAGAAGTTTTTACCTTTAAATATATTTATCGTACTGACTTGAAGTTAGCTGTACCGTTTATTATCTTCTGAATTATTTTAGTATTGTATATCTGGTATATATTGTGTCACAAATATTAATTCAAAATGAACATCACACATCTTAAGTCTTTGAAGCTGATTTACGAAATCGAGTGTAGAAATATTACGCCTGCCTCTAATCAAAATGATAGACGATTACAACTTAAAGCCATTCTAGCCCAAAAAATGAAAGGATTACCTATTTTAAAAAAAATTGTTTCCGATTTGGCTCAAAACGTATCTGAAATCAAACTGTCTCTTGACGATATAACTAATATAATAAATAAAATAGACCCCGGCCCAAGTGATATCGAGTTAAAACGCTTAGTTTCGAGAATCTTTCATCTTAAACAGCGCATAGAATTATTGTGCTTATATGACAATGAACAAGCGAACCAAGCTAAACAAACCTTTCTATCAGATATGTTATTACTTGAAGGAATCGTTCTTGAGAGACTCAATCCAAACGCAGACACAGATATATCTTCACCGCTATCAAATCTTGTAATTGCCCAAGCTCAACCATTAGGGAAATCTATATCTATTCACAAATGGGGTCTAACTTTTCAAGGATTTGACTCCCAAATCTCTTTAATGTCTTTCCTCGACAGAATTAACGATTTTAAAATTTCTCGACAATGTACCGATCAGGATTTATTTGTTTCAGCGGGTGAATTGTTTTCCGATTCTGCGTTAATCTGGTACCGGAACATTACTACCTGGGAGGAGTTAGTTGCGTGTTTAAAACGAGACTTCCTACCTCATGGTTATATTACCGACCTTTGGAATGAGATACGAAATCGAACCCAAGGACCTGATAAAAATGTTGTTTCCTTTATTACTCAATAGAAGCCCTATATAGTAGACTCGATAATAAACCTTCAGAATCTGAAATTATCGATCAGTTACTTAGAAATTTACATCCTTATTTTTCCGAACGTCTGGCGTTACAACACATTTCTTCCTTAGCTCACTTTAAAGATTTATGTCGTTTCCTTCAGGAAGTAAAGCCAAGAGTTGATAAATACCGTCCCCCTCAAGAAAAACAATCTGGCCTTTTAGAACCAGATTCAGCGTGTCAAGTTCGAGCTTCTCATAAAGTATCTACCCTTAATGTTCCTTCTACCGCAACAAATAACTCACTTACCTGTTTGAACTGTAAGAGAAGTGGACATAACTATAATGTTTGCACATACCCTAAAAATATTTTTTGTTATGGTTGTGGTCGCGCTAATATCTATAAATCTAACTGCACGAATTGTAATACTAACGTATCGGGAAACTCTCGTCGAGATATTTCTACTCAGGGCGTAAATATCTCAAGGAATCAAAATCGTCCTCAACACCATTCATTCAACGGACCCAGACGTCAATAAACTTAAACTATAAAACTACCTCTAACGCTGTACCATTATTAAATTTATCTAACAATAATATCGCTACTGTCAATGTACAAAATGCCTTACGTTCATTAGAAGAATTATGTTACACTACTGCGTCAGAGTGGTCTAATTGGCTACAAACCGTTAATTCCTTTTACCATAAAAGTCTGCCGCTTTACAACTTGTTAAGAAACCTTTTGATAATCCTCCACACTTACCCATCTCGATTGGTTCCTTAAATGTAATAGTTTTATTGGACACAGGTTCCTCATGCTCCCTTATAAATAACGAAGGTTTACAACAATTATCTAAACAAAATATTAAAATTCAAATGGTTCCTGAAAAATCTTCTATAAATTTAGCTGACGATAATCAAATATATGTAACGGGTTCCCTTAAATTAAAAATTCAAGTAGAATCACTTGAACGTGAGGTTCCATTTTTGATTGTCCCTGCATTAGCTTATCCTTTCCTACTAGGTGTAGACTTTTGCAAACTTTTTAATTTGTCGCTTTAGTTTCAAGATTTTTCATGGCAAACTTCTTTTAAAACAAATTCCTGTGCATCTGCAGGAATATCTAACAAAATTTCTCTTACTGATTCCCAAAATGTAATTCTTAACTCTACAATTGACAAATTTCGTAAACTTAATACCTCTGAACTCGGTTGCGTTACTACCGCAACACATGTTAACTCTACAGGTGATGCCCTCCCTTTTAGGCAACGTCAATATCCATTATCGCCTGCATTGCAAAAGCATTTGCATGCCGAAGGTATGTATGAGTGTGTGAATGTGTGAGTGCACGAGTTTATATAGATGTCGCTATATATCGTGTGGGTATCGGGTGATTGTATCACCGATATCGATTAACGCCGGGTGCAGGGATCCACCCAAATGCCTTTGCCGGTCCCTCGTACCGTTTATTGCAAACGGGCCTGCTTCACAGGTTGCTCTTTTTAGAGGGTACGAGAAATTCCCATTTAACGGCTCCACGGAGCCACTCTATCGATATCTTAATCTATTATCCTTGATAATGATTAAGTTAATATTTTTTATCTTATTTATTATCTTTGATAATAACCTGAGGTTAATATCATTATCTTATCTATTAACTTTAATAATAATCTTAGTTGAATATCGTTATCTTACCGATTATCGATGATAACAATTTTTATTAGTATCTTATCTTACCGACTACCGTTAGTAATAACTTTGAGTTAATTTCGCGTTATCTTACCTGTTATCTTTAGTAATAACTTTTGTTTAATATCGCGTTACCTTACCTACTATCTCTAATAAAAACTTTAGCTTAATATCGCGTTATCTTACCTAGTATCTCAAATAATAACTAAAGCTTAATATCGTTATCTTATCTATTACCTTTGATGATAACAATTTAAGCTCAATATCGTTATCTTATCTATTATCTTTAACAACAATTTGAGATCTTGTTTTATCTTTTTATCTTCCTAACGTTTGGTATTTATGACCAGAAGTGGGAATTATTTCTCTTGAATATTAAGTGAAAAAGCTAACCTGATGTAGAAATGTAATTTGTTAGGTTAGCAATGTAAGGATTTAGTAGGGTGGTACTTTTGGTAAATTTTTTGATTCACAACCATGTCATGGACAAGTTTTGATGTGTATCGTTAGTAAACCAAAGTACCAGTAACAAAAATTTGCTAGAGTGTAGAGTGACTCACTCTGATGAACATTTTTTAAATTTGGGCACTTTTGCCAACAAAGAATAGTTTTGATGCAACGCTCATGTGCGTTTGCATGTAGGAAACTTTAATGTTAGCTTTAGTTTAGATAGGTTAGGCGATTTGTCGCATTTGTTTTACTTTAAGAAGTGTTTCATGCTCCCCGACAAATTTGTGCTGTCGATTATTAGCTTAGTCAAAGACAATGGGGCTACATTTTCCGTTTCCTGGTAATTCGGAAGACGTGTTATCGGTCGAAAAACCAGGTGGCGCCTTAAATAAACATTTTGTAGGTTTTAAGTTAGGTTTTACGTAGGGTAACTAGGATTTAGATTTTAAGCTGTTACTGTGCTAACAGTCTTTTTCTTTTTTTAAGTTTTTTCTTTTATGGCTTTGTCGCGATTGTTACGTGCCAAATTTGGCACTAGACTTTTTAGTTTAATTTTAAAATGCGGGAGTTTTCGTGCCATAAATTTCAAAGACTCGGTTCGCGTATTTCCTTATTCGTTCCCTACATAGGTAGAAGGTAATTTGCAAGCAGCCTGCCCGAACTGCAGTCCACGACCCTAGAACGAGCCAGAGTCCATGCCCCGCTAACAGCTAACCGGAGCAGTCACCATCTTTAAATACTTCAGTAGGGGGCTCCAGCAATCCCGAAAGACGCTAGGCGCACCGTCCGTAAACTATCTTGAAGGGGGCTCCTAGCAACTCTGTAGGAAGCTGGACCTATTCATGTGAGTATTAACTTTTCACGATCTGTTTGCGAATTTGATATATTTTCCGTCAATTGCGCTTTTAAATTTGCCTATTGAGTGACGTCATTGGCAGATATGCGCGTTAATTTCCACTTATTGGATTAGCGTTACCAACTGCCGTTGTGTCTCGTATATCGCGTTCACGGGGAGATAACAAGTATGCGACCGAAAATGTTCCTATAGATGACTTGTTCGTGATACGGTATAATTACACAAATTGCAAGCGAATGGATGCTCGTTAGTATGCGACCGAAAATGTGTTTGTAAATTACTTTTATGTGATGTGGTATAATCACACAAACTGCATGCGAGTGAACGCTCGTTAGTATGCGACCGAAAATGTGTATGTAAATTACTCTTTTGTGATGTAGTATAATCACACGAACTGCAAGCAAATGGGCGTTCGTTAATGTGCAATCTTAAACGTATTTGTAAACTACTTTTACGTGATGTGGTATAATCATACAACTTGCATTCAAATGGGCGCTCGTTAGTATGTGACCGAAAATGTTCCTGTATATGAATTTTTTGTGATGCGATATAATCACACAAACTGCAAGCGAATGAACGTTTGTTAGTATGCGACCGAAAATGTCTTTGTGAATTACTTTTTGTGATGTGGTATAATCACACAAACTGCATGCGAATGGAGGTTCGTTTATATGTGCCTGCATCACCTGCCGTATTCTTAGACAATCGTCAGATTTATTAACTAAATATCAATTACTAATACAAAGTTCCCTTGCTTCAATTTACGTTTCATATCAATACTGAGAATCTTTACGTAAAAGGTGGTGCTCAAGATACTATTTTAGGGGAATTTGAAGTTGGTTTTCTTGCATGTGTGAAAAAGCTTAAACCTCGGGTAATTTATACATCTAGTTTATATTACTGTACTGTCCTTATATCTTAAATCCTGATCTATGTAAAATGTAAAGACATGCAGTATCCAATAACGTGACTATTATTGTGGGAGAAAGCACGATTTAATTTACACTAACAAAAGTAGCAGGTGAGTAATTTTAGTGTATTTTACATAAATATATATGGAATTTGTTAAGTTATGTTACTCAATTTAACGTTAATTTTCATTAATCCGTGGATTTATGCATTTTTCTTAAAACAGTGGTAGTGATTTTTGTAAAAAGGATACGTTTTTTTTCTAATATGAAAGGTCAATTGCTTTTGTCAACATCTTTTAAATTTCAGATTATTTGATTGGTAGGATCATAATAGATAAGAAAAAATTTATTATTAAACAATTACTATTGTCAACAGAATCGCGCATTTATTAATTTATGAACAAATCTTTTTTATATTTGTAATGTAATATCCTCTGGTCGCAGCATAAATATATACTCTAATCTACCTGCGGACGAACGAACGCCCTCTCTTGACAATACCTGGCCTCGTGATCAAGTCGTCTATGGCTGTGGCTATTGACACTTATGTTGTGTGACCGAATTAACCCAAATATACACACTGAAATGGCGTTAAGCCGGAAAAGTTTGAAATAAAACTACAGTAGTTGACGATCCTACTTTAATTATTATATGATAACCTCAAAATTAGGTTACCATCAATTAACAAACAGTGTCGGACTCCCTGGGTTAGCGCCGAGGAAAGAGTATCGGTAGATAAAACCTCAACATCCCTGCGCTTCTAACTGCATAAATACACCTCTCTAAGGATGGGGTGACGAACAAGCACCTTGGGCACTTTTATTATTACAGGATGTCAACTGTTACTCAGACATTCTATACATGAGACTGAAGAAATGTTAGTGTAGTCTAGCTAATGTTATCTAAAAGGTACCAGAAACGGCTGAGCCATTACTATCTGGCTAAAGTTGAAGAGGAAGAACACCAGTAAGATAAGGACTTTGACTGCCAATGTTTCATCCCGCACGCGCATAAAACGTTAATAAATTCATTAAAAGCTCAAACACTCACGTTTATCGTACATACCATTAACAGTTTCCAGCCCGTTTGTCAATATGGTTTACAATGGCTAACCTACATTCTAGTGTTGCATAAATATTACCACAAATACATTGGCAAAACAAATATTTATAAACAAACATGAAGTTATACATGAACATATGCTATGATAGTACCAAACAAAAGGCACAAATTTAGTTGACCATCTGCTACATAGTCATAATGCAAACGTGTTAATTACGGGGGTCATAACAGAGGTTCGCTATAATTACATCATATCAAGAAGAAATAAATCTCAATATTAGTTAACGATATAATTGTAGGTTATAATACGTCAGATCAATCAAACTAACTTACGTCTAGGATTTAAAACCGAGACGTGGATTATGCAGTTATGAACGCACAACTTTAAACTGAAATAAACAATTACATAATCATAAAAAATCATTACAACATTGCAACAAAAATATGTTGGTAGCAAATACATACCAAAATTCTACAGCATTAGTACAAGCCCAAATTCAGTCTCTAAATCTTTATATAAATGCATGGTAACAAAATATATTTAATCTAGTAAGCAAAAGTTAAGGAATCATTCATTATGATTGTATCGGCTAAAACGTGCTTTATAAAAAGTTAAACACATCGTGGCATTACATTTACAAACAAAAAATATACATGACAACTTTGTGGTTAATTTAGTTACTATCTTAAAACATAAAGATATAACATAAATATAACATAAAATATAAATATAGCATAAATATATATAAAAT
The DNA here is from genome assembly GCA_036346225.1 of Platerodrilus igneus. Lineage (NCBI taxonomy): Eukaryota > Metazoa > Arthropoda > Insecta > Coleoptera > Lycidae > Platerodrilus > Platerodrilus igneus. Next base: position 62,874 of record JARFIW010001591.1, read on the forward strand.
AACATAAATATATATATATATATATATATATATACATAAATATATATATATATATATATACATAAATATATATATAACATAAAGATATAACTTTCATCCTCTTATGTGACCAGTAACCTTTAAGGAAGGATTTCCTTAAAATGATGGAACGCAAATATCTTCCGACTATGCTACTAGGGATCTATTCCTTGGGCAGAACTTATGAGGATTGGTCGTGGTTCTTTTTACAAAGCATTATTTTCTTACTAGGGCTAGATTCTCAACAAAACAGGGGTTTAAATAGGGCGCCACCAACACAGGGTTTCCCTAAGGGGGACTTGGGCGTCCTTAGGGAGGAATACCGTATTAACTGCTAACGCAGGAGCTGTAAAGAAAATTTAATTAAAAATACAAAAATGAGGACACAGGAGGTATTCTCTTGTTACCTCATATAAAAAAACAACAAAAATTAATCAGGCAACAATAATATGAACACAGATTTTGTGCTTTAAATTCTGAAAAAGCTATCAAAGCTTCTTATTAAATTGGGTTTACCACTTTACTCTATTTGATCCCACGGTAATCTGTTGGGGTCGCCGGAGTGATGCTAATCCCGTCCTGGGTGTTGCGCGCCTTGGTGAACTGGAGTCTACGTCGGCTGAGCTCTACTGCAATCGCTACCCACTTGTCCTTCTTGCAAAGAACGATAGGGGGGACGCGGCGGCTCCGGGCCGACGCAGGGTTCGCACTGTTGGCATCGGATTCCATACTCTCTGTTGCTTCTTCTTGCGCAGCAGCAATCGGTTCATACCGATTGGTTGTCAGCAGGTCGGCGGCGGTGGTCGTCTTCGGCTGCTTGGACGTCTTCTTCTTAGGCACCGTGAATCCGTCGTCACAGGTCTCCTCCGAAGCGTCCTCAATGGCACGCTTGCGGGGGTCTTTCACTTCGGCGTCTGGTGCCATCGCTATGTCCTCCCTGTCCATAGTTCCGCTAAAATGCGCGGGTAGCAGTACAGGCACTACGCCCGCGCAATGTAACGAAGCTTCCCTTCCAGCCACGTGCGGTCGGTTGAAATTGCTCCCATACTAGCAGACTCACTAGCCCGTTCAGCGCTCAAGGTGTCTTAAGCGGAGCAATTCAATCCAACTCCAGCGGGTTGGATTGTGGCGGAAGCGAAGATGTTGTTCTGCAAAAGCGGAGGCTTTTGTAAAAATACTGCACCCACGCGTTAGCAAGAGGAAGAGTTCTGCTACGTTGATCCGAATGGACTATCTACGGAGTGGCAGACTCACCAGCCCGTTCACAGCCAAAGGTGTCTTAGGCTAGACAGTCGAAGCGGATTTCAACAGCGGAGCAATTCTTTTTTAATGCACTAAAGTGCAACGCTTCGACTACTAATTTCTATAAAGGCGCGAAAGCAGATTGCCTTCTCGCGTTTACAGAAACGTTTTCAGTTTAGCAAGAGCACGAAAGCTAATAAAAGCTTCCGCGCTTTTGCGAAACCGAACTCGGCGCGTTTCTCCTCGATGTATTTATTTTCTATGAAAACGCGAAAGTAACAAAATACTCCCACGCGTTTACAAAATACACTTTCAATTCAGTAAAAGTATGAAAGCTTAAAAGCTCTCGCACGTCTACGAAATTGAAAACACGATGTAATTTCGACGTTAGGTATTATAGAAACGCGGGAACAATAAATTGTTTCCACGCGTCTACAAAAATCTATTTCGATTCTATAAATACACGAGAACTGGTAAGTTCCGCGCATTCAATAGAATTCGTTACGATGACCTATCCCTGGGCGTTGACCGTTGGAATTTAGTAACGCAGGAATGTGCTATTCAATTAAAACCCTTTTCGTTGGATGCTTTGTTGGAATGCGGCGTTGGTTGATGATCTCGCTGAACTAAATAATACTGAAAAGTACTATTTAGTTTAATCGCTCAGGACTGCACGTGCTCTCTCGATGAAATCTGATGGAAGACGACTGTGTACCCTCATTCTGGTGTATGTGCGTTTTTTTTTATAGTGGTAAAAGTTTTTATATCCGCTGTGTGGGACTCTTTCTTGCCGGAGCAAGGACATACCCACTAAAAATCCACTTTGGTGTCGGACTCGAGATCCCTTGTCAAAGGACGTTTATAGGGATCCCGTGACTAGCGTACCTGGACTAGGTCCTTTACCGCCATCGCGAAGTGGAAAAAACATGGCGTTACGCGCAGTTTATTCCTTTTGGACGTCTAATAGAATCGGAGCAAAGATCATTGCCGGAGCATCGCACTGGGGTGCTTATGTCGTCGCCATAGGGCTTCTTCATACGCGCCCAAAGCTCGCATGAGCTGGTTGAAACGACTTTTGTTTTACAGAAGGCACCACGATGTGAGCGCCACTGAAACGTTATTTCTTCTACGTTGAGGTGCTAGTGTAACTTATTTTTCTTAATGGGCGCCAGTGAACAAAAATCTTTCGACATAGCTAGGGGTCTATTCCTGGGTAGAGCAATAAGAAGTGGGGGGGAAGTCGAATTCTGTTTGCAAACCAAAGCTAAACTAAGCTAAATAGGCGCCACCATGTCCTGAGATAATTACGATCATAGCAGAGCACAGTTCTAAGGGCGGATGTGGAAACCCAAAGATAAAACGATCGCCTTCGTTAACAAAAACCTGTCTTATCAAAATAAGACGCAGCTCCTGTAAGAAATTGCAAAGATTAAATAAATAAAAAGTAGAACACCATTTGTGTCTATTACAATTTAATTGGTGATAGTTCTTACACTTAGAGTCGATAAAACAGTTTACGAGTACGTCGATAAATACAGTTACAAAGTCGGTAATACAGTTTAAGAGTTCATAAATACATCGCGCAAGCGCAATGAGAAAAGCGGGCTACGTCTCTGGCGGATGGCAACGACAACCTTATTACAGATTTCGCGTTGCCAACTACCAATGACGTCACCAATGCAAACTGTATATTGCGCAATACTTCGGAAATTTACATAATTTTAAAACAATGATAAAAGCAAACAAATTAGATAATGGATTACTTACATCAGAAATCCGGCATTCGCACGAAGTTGCGCTACGGTAGGCCTCTATTGAAGTCCATCAGGCTACCCAAAGCCCTTTTGCGGTAACTAAAGATGGCGACTCCGGTGCTTCAGCGGAACATGGACATCCGACTCGTCTAGGGTCGTGCAGTACGTTTCGCCTAGGCGGTTCTCAAATTGTCACCTACCTATGCAGGGAATGACGGGAAAAAACCAGGTAAAGGTCGACAAACAAAAGATAAGCAAGCAAGGAAACTACATAGGTAAAGCTAAGACACGATACGATACCTGACACGACCACACTCCTTGAAGATCAAAGGCAAAACCGCCCCGTTAAAGCGTCTAACGGAAAACTCTCACCACTTTTCCCCACTCTTTGTGTTTTACACCAGCGCGAACTTATTCGTCCAACCCTCTCGCGTCGCGCGATCTGCGCAAACTCACTATGACGTAACGGAAGTACGCGCCTAGTCTTTTAAAATTCCGCGCACCGCGTCTTTTGAAAATATGGCGCGAAACCTCCGCACATCAAACTTAACCTAAACATGTTTAAGTGCCGATTGGCATGTAACATGTCCTATAAAAGTATAAAAAAAATAAAAAGATGTATATCCAGTATGATATTGGCACCAAATTATTACTCAAAAATTTCACCTTTGTGTAATTAGATTTGATCGCATTTGACCAAAATAAAAGCCTCAAAGTTGAACTAATTGTTTACTAAAAAAACTCTCTTTTAAAATTTCGGAACTTTTTAACAAATAACAAAAATGTATCATTAACATCTATATCAAAGTCAAGGTTTTGACTTTTTAAAACAACCAACTACACTTTAAATATGAACCTGCTTTAAACATTTGAGTGAAAATAATTTGTAAGCATAATACACTGAATTACGTTCTAACCTGGGCAGATCTTTTCAGGTAGATTACAATTTCTAGAATCTTATTCAGAGTGTCTTTAAATTTTTAGATTTAAATTTTATGATTTACATGTAGATAAATGCTAATCACAAAAATAGGAATGTTTGGTTTAAACTCAATGACAGCTGCACGAAGCATTTGTTTTCATGACAACATCTGTCAATTGTGCAACACAAAAAAATATGACGTCGAAAACATACGTTGAAATTATCTAAGGTTCAGATGGAACCAAGCTTGTAATTATAAAAACCTAATCTGACAAAATTTTGTTCTACGGCTTATAAAACCAGTTCAACAATAATTGAGAATTACACAAATTACATGTTGAAAACATAATAGCAACTTTACGTGCTTTATATGATAGTCTGTTTATCAAATTTTTATGACATTCAAAACACATGCATGAAATATCTTATATAATAACGAACCAAACTGCTTTTGTTGCTCCACGACAAATCGAGATGGAAATTTATATTCTTCAAACAAAGTTACCAGCCATTTCTAACTAGAGACGACTGCAATCCAAACTAACATCCATAATTCCTAGTTGACAAATTTCTTAGTAGACAAATTTCAAATCGACAATTCCTAAGTAACGAATTTTAAATGATGAATCCTACATGACGCGCTAAATAAATTAAACCAAATTAAATTAGTTCGTAAAATATATACTTTACCAACCGTTAGTAGAAGGTATCTTAATAGTTTCAGGTCGATCACGACCTGACCTGCTTACTTTAGTAATTGATGCGAAGGTAGCTCTAGCCGGGAATACATCTTGATAAAGCTGTTGCTAGTGGGCGACTAACTTAACGAAACAAGAACCGAATCGTCGCGACGTTAGAGGTGTGGAATACGAAAGAAACAACTAGAGATGCGCGTGAAAATAACTTTATGTGACACATATTTTAATATAAGAAGATTAATAAGGAAGAATGCACGCTTAGCGCATTATCCTCATAATTCAATGCGAATAATTATTACTGAAATTAAACATGTTACATGGCTTTCGTGATCTTCTAGAGATCCGTATAACCTCTCTGTGTTCGACCGGAGCCATTCCTTGACGGTTTGCTGATTTGTCTCTCTGTGAAGCTGAACGTTTCGAATGAACCAGGGAGCTCCGAAGACTCCCCTTAGGGCCTTGTTCTGGATCACATGGAGTTTCCGCATGTGCGTTTTCGCTGCGTTACCCCACACCGCTGATGCGTATGCAAACGTCGATCTGGTTATCGCCTGGTAGAGCCTAAGCTTGTTTGTAGCGTTCAGCTTACTTCGGCGATTGGTCAAGGAGTATAGCTGAGCCATAACACCCTTGGCCTTGTTTGCCGCATACTCGATGTGATCTTTCCAGATTAGCTTCGAATCAAGGATCACCTCTAGATACTTGACGTCTGAACGCCAAGGTATCAGTTCGTCGAACGCTCTGACATTGTGTGATTTCTTTTTGGGTGGCTGTTGTTCATCCACTGAGTTGGTGTCGTCTGAAGATGTTTGTGTTTTGAAGAAGCGTGATGTTGGTGGATTTGCGGTTGTTTGTGTTGGTAGTTGTGGTTCAAGTGTGGGTGTTGGTAGGAGTGTTTTACGGGGTTCTGTTGTGGTAGGTAAATTTTGTGTGTTTGTATGTTTTCTGTGTTTGGTTCTTACGATTTAAACCCAAATTCTTACAGTATGTTTTGTGTGTATTCCGTGTTTGGTTTTCGTCCATCCTTCTTCAACGTCGCTGTCGGTGTCTAAGGGGATTTGTTGGATGGGGGCGGGTTGTGTTTTTGTCTTTTTGCGTAAGAGTTCTTGGTAGGCAGGACAGTTTCGGTAATTAGCAGGATGGGGGCCTTGACAGTTAGTGCATTTGGGTGGATCTTCAGGTCGTTTTTTGCAGTCTGTGGCGTAGTGTGAGTTTGCGCATTTGACGCATCGAGGTCTAAATCCGCAGTGTAACATTGTGTAATCGTTTGTGTTTGTTCGTATGCTGTGATTTTTATGCGTGTGCAGTAGAGTAGTGTGGTTATGTCGTAAATGGAGCGACTAATTTCTAGGTTTTTAAGTGTGACGAAGTATGTGTTAGAGTATGTCTTGTCTTTCCTATCATTTTGGTTACGTATATCACTGGAAATCCACGGTCTGTTAGTTCTGTCTTTATGTCGTCTGCAGTGATGTAGTTTGCTAGTCCTTTTATAACAATTTTAAGTTCACGCTCGGAGGGTATAGTGTAGGTGTGATATTCTATGTGATGCTGTTTTAAATATTGTTGTATGTATCTCTACTCACCTGGAGTTGTTGGAATAATTTTCGTTCCTTGTCTGTTTGCTCGTATGTCTATAGGTTTGTTGAGTGTGGTGTTCATTGCTTTGGCGTGCGTGATGAAGTTTGGGAAGGCGTTTATTATGATTGGTGGTATCTTGATTGAAGGTCTATTTTCTGTGCTGGTGCTTGTCGATGGTGTATTTTGAGATGACGTTTGGTTTGCTTTTGGATATGTGATGTTGTTGGTTGTCGCTACGCTGCGCTAGCGTAGCTCGTGGATGGTGCTGATGTTAGTGTGTTACAACGTATATTTAATAATATGTTAAGAGTAGATAATTGTTACTTGTTAGACAACCTTAGATACTCAGAATTACCTGTATATAATCACCAATTCTTACCGAGCTGGACTCGTCGCAAGCGGATTCTTTTAGCCCTAATCTTCCAGTCAATCAAGTATTAATAATAAAATATAAGCTTACTCAAAATTGGCCTAGTGTATTTAATGACAAATTAATTTGAAATATTTGAAGAGTAATTTAAAGCAATCAAACAAAATCATGTAAGAGGCCAAATGCATGCATGTGGTTTACATATAAATTAAATAAAACATGTTACCAAATATTGAAACTTAAACATTTTCTTAATTGTTTTTTCCCTCGTAGTAGTGATTACCCTGGGAACACTAGTGGCTTGAGAATGCATAAGACTAATTACTGCTTCCAAAACTGTCACTGGAATAACCCATCCTATCTTCGAAGAAGATCGAAAACGGCTGCTTGTAGAAGTAAATGATTCTAAATCAGCAATCCTTAATTTCTCCAGTAAGACTTTTACACAGCACTTCAACAACCAGTGCTTCAAAATTACCATAAAACTCCAAAAGAACTGACCCCAATTAATTAGAACGTATACAAGTAAGAATGAATATAATTGACATAAAAGGGTACCTAAAGTACAAAGCTTTAGTTGAAAAAATCAATCAAACATTTTAAATACTTACTTGTAAAAAAGACATCGTGGCGTACTACAAATTCGGCAACCTGCCGACAACTCGAAATAAACATAAAATCAAGTTTTAAGGGCCTCAACTATTAAAATCCCGAACTTATAATGTCGGATCTATTATATTACCATTTAATATTTTCAGATTTACATCTCTAGAAGAGCCCACACAACCACTTGCTTTTCATTCCAGATGAAGAAGAACGAAAAGTCGCCTATCTCAAAAGCCGTTAAAATTAATGACATTTAACCTTGAACAATAAATTCCAAACCATGGGTGGAACAAAATATAACATACTCTGATCCCCTTTATTTACCCAGATAATTACATATAAAATACAGAGAACCTTTGTACCCTAAAAGATAAATTATTCTTTTATAGAATTTCAAATTAAAACAACTTCAAAATTTAATCCTTTACAAAAATATAATTAATTTTGCAGAAACAGTGCCACCACTGCTTGCAAGATTTAGAAATTTTTATTAACCAAAAATACGCATGTGCAGCATTTTTACTAAATGACAATAAACAACAAAATAACAAGAAGATATTTATAACCTTAAAATATTGTAGAAATGTAAACAATCTGAATTATTATGATATGGCTTTTTAATTTATCAAATGCAGAGAAAATAACTGGATTAATTTAAATACTAGAAGTACATGACTTTTGAATAAATATTTCCACTAAAAAATTGGTAATTACTCAAGACAAGAATAATATTTTAATAACCTTAATGTATACTCGTAAGTATTTTTATGAGAAATAAATTGAAAATCATTATTAAACCATAGTGACAGGCTGACATGTAAAATGTGGCCGTCACAGTGTCGTTGATTTTTATTTTCTTTGTATCTATGTCGGATGATGAAACGTCTTCGTGCGGTCGTCGGTTTTTAATTGGTTCTGTTTCCATTTTGTCGATAATCTTAATTGTTGCGCGTGTCGTCTGTTGTTGTAGTGTGTTGTTAGAGTTCGGTGCATCAGGGTCTCCCATATTGGCACCTTAGCGTAGCACTAAAAGCTCTCGAAACTAATTAAAAATGATTTTGATGCTCTCTATACCCGTGTGTGTTCACTTCGGTGTCTAGAAGAATACTGCGCCGAAAATAACTACAGAAGCTTGACGCGACGGCCTCAGCGTCGTTAAAAATGCCTTACAACTTTAAAGTTTTCTGGCTTGATGATGTTGACTGATGTTTTGTGGTGTTGTATCTTGATAGATCTTCTTATTTATATATTTGTAGGTTTGGATTCCAAAAGACCTGCTCCTGGAATCCCGGATCTTCTCCTTAGTTGTCCCCCTACTACACAGTATTCCGGATCCTGGGTCCACTGGCCTGTGGTTTTTGACTAACAGGACTGGCTACTCGCCACAGGCCGCTCCATCGTCAGGTAGCTCGTCTAAGCAGGACAGACGGATGTGCATCCCCGACGACATCACTTGTGTACCCATTCCTCGGCACCCCGCATAGCTGGAGAACTCCCTCAGGCCGTCACCGTTCCGCTGCTCACCTTTGATCGCCTGAAGGCGGTGGTAGAAATTCACGAGTTGCTGCCTCGTCGGCGTCTGGGCCGCAATTGCGTTGAAAATCAACTACAGAAGCGGAAACGTGACACTCTCAGTGTCGCTATGGTGGCCATTTAACTCTCTTGCGAGTTTTTCGGCTTGTTGATGTTTGGGTGTTTTTGATGTGTGTGTGTGGTGTGTGTGGTGTGTGTGTGTGTGTGTGTGTGTGTGTGTGTGTGTGTGTTGGATGACTTTGTACATAGATATACATAATTAAATATAGAAATACATATATAATTTGGTGGTGTTTTGTGTTGGTTTGTGTGTGTGTGTGTGTGTGTGTTGTAGAGGAGAGTAATACAAACTATGAAAGTATGTTATAATATGATTGCGAATGGTTGATTGTTGGTTTTTTTTTTATTATTATTTTTTTTTCTTTAAATACAGTTTTGGTAGATATATAAAAATAAATTAAAGATTATACATAGTTATACACAAATTAGCAGCATTGATATATATTCATAATTTGGTGGTAGGGCTGGGTTCTTTTTTTTTTTTTAAATAGATACAATGTTATAGTGGATATATTCAAAAATAAAAATAAATATAAAAATTATACATAACTATACATAAATATACATAAGTTTTCGTTGGTGTCCATTCGTGGTTTGTTGGTGTAGCAGGTGAGTACAGATATATGGTGTGTGTGTAAGTGTTTGAGTGTGTTTGGTGGTTTATGGTAAGTGTTTGATGTTTAGTTTGTGGCGATGTGAAGTTTATGGTGTTGTTTTAGGTTTTAGTTGTGGTTAGTCATTATCATCGTCAAGTATTCGTCTTGGTCGTTTCTTGCGTTGTTGTTGAGTCCCATGGGTGTTTGCGATGTTTCTGTGAAAAAGTTGTGTGAAGTCGTCGAGTTTTTGATATGTGTTTGTGGCTAGTTGTCTGATGTGTTGTTGGAGAGTTTGTATTTGTAGGTCGTGTCTTAAGTTTTCGTTTCGTATGAACCATGGGGCTCCTGTGATGAGTCGGAGTATGTTGTTTTGTAGTGCTTCCAGTTTTTGTGTGTTGGTGTGGCTTATGTATGTGTACCAGGCTTCAGATGCGTATGTCAATATTGGGCGTATGTATGTTTTGTATATGTTTAAACGTGTGTGGATTGGAAGTGTACTGTGGTGTGTAAGTACTGGATGTAGGAGTCCTTTGGTTTTTGTGCTTTTTGTGTTATGGTCTTTAGGTGTTGGTTGAAGTGTAGTTGTCTGTCTATGTGTACTTCTAGGTATTTTATAGTCGGTTTCCAAGTGAGTGTGTGTTGATTCAGTGATGGTGGGTCGTGTAAACATGAGCGGTGTCGTGAGAAGAGAATGGCTTCTGACTTATTCTCGTTCAGAGCCATTCTCCACTTGGTGAACCAGTCAGGTAAAACGTCAAGTTGTCGTTGGAGTTTGTTTGTAGCGTATGTGGGATGTCTGCCTTTGGCCATGAATAGTGTGTCGTCGGCGTAAAGTGCGCATGTGATGTTTGGTCTACAGGGTATGTCGAATATGTATGAGTTAAATAGTGTGGGGAAGAGGCAGCCTACTTGTGGTACCCCAGCCGACATGTGTGTAATGGTGGAGGTTGTGTGTTCTACTTTGACTTGTAGGTGTCTGTGTGATAGGTAGCTGTGTATGAGTTTTAAGTATTGAAATGGTAGTTGGTGATGTATTGCGAGTTTGTAGAGTAAACCATGGTGCCAGACCTTGTCGAACGCATTTTTTATGTCTATTGCTACTGCGGCTGTAGTGTTGGATGTGTTAAAGTTTTCTGCGATTGTGTCTATGCCATGTATGATTTGTTGTGTAGTGGAATGGTGTGCTCGGAAACCAAATTGTTCCTGTCTGATGTGTATGTGTTCTTGGAGGTGTGGTAAGAGTAACTTCTCGAAGGTTTTGCCCATGGTGTTGAGTAATGAAATGGGTCTGCAATTGTGTGGATCTGTACGTGTTTAGTTGGGTTTGGGTATCATGATGACGGTGGCTAGTTTCCATGCGGCTGGGAAGTGTTGATGTCGTGTGATGGCGTTGTATATGTCTGTGAGGTAGTTTAGTGTTGACCTGCTGATGTTTTGTAAATCTGAGTTTGTTATATCGTCTGGTCCAGGTGCTTTCTTTCTGTTCTGTTCTAGTATGATTCGTGCTACGTCTTGTTTGTGAAAAGTGGTATTGGATTTGTGTTGTTGTTTGTTTGTGTTGTCTAGGATGGCGTTAACTGTCAGTTCTATTGTGTGTATGTGTTGGTGAAGGGTTGATGGGTTGGGAGTGAATGTGTCTTGCAGTGTTTTTGCGAATTCTTCTGCTCGTTCTTTTAGAGTGTATAGTCGTGTACCGTTGGAGTCTATGAGTGGTGTTGTTCCTGGCTTGTTTCGTGCTTTTAGTTTTTTGTTTAGTTTGTAGAGGTTGCCTTCGGTGTTGATTGTGTGTTATACGTATGAAGTCCATGTGTCTTTGTTGTGTTCGTCTAGTAGGTCTTTGATGAGTCTCTGTTGTGCGTTCGGTCGAGTTTTAATGGCTGGGTCTCGTGTAAGTTTAAAGCGTTTAACTAGGTGTTTTTTGTCTCGTATGGCGTCGTGTATGTGTGTAGGGAGCTGTTTGTGTTGTGTTGTTTGTTTAGTGTAGGCGCTGTGTTTCTTTGCGTTCTGTATGAGTTGTGTGATTTCTGTGACTGCTTCGTCGAGGTCATGTGTGGTGTGTATGGGTGGTCTGTTTATTGGAGTGTGTCTTTGAAGGTATTCGTTGAATTTTTTCTTATTTGTGTATGCTTTTGTGCTGAGTCTGTTTAGTCTGTGCATGCTTGTGTTTAGTGTGATAATAACTGGGAGATGGTCGGAGCTGAGGTCGTGGATTACCTGACTGGAGCAGGGGAAAGGAATGTTTTTTAGGATGGAGATATCTAGGACGTCTGGATGGTGATTGGGGTTGGGTGGGATGCGTGTAGGTTCGTTGGGTCCGAGTATGTCGTAATTGTTGTTGTTGGTGTGATCGTAGAGTATGCGTCCGTTTACGTTTCGTGCTGTTGATCCCCATGATTCATGTTTTGCGTTAAAGTCGCCTGCAATGAGTGTTGGTGTGTGTCCTGTAAGAAGTGTATCAATGTCGTTTGTGTCTAGTGGTCCTCTGGAGGGGCTGTTGTATATGGCAGTGATGTTTAGTAGTGTGTTGTTTGTTTTAATCTATATAGTTTGTGCGTCCATGTTTGTTGGTGGTAAGTCTAGTGGAAGGTGTGTGATTCGTTTGTGTACAAGTGCGGCAACTCCTCCGTTACCGTTTTGTCCTGGTATTGTTAGTGGGTGATCGTATCTGTGTGTCTGGTAGCCGCTAACGTTGAGTAGTTTACTTGGTGTCAGTTTAGTTTCTCCGATGAGTGCTATGTCGATGTCGTAGTGTTTTAGAAAGTGTCGTAATTCTGTCATTTTGTTTGTGATACCGTTGGCGTTCCAGGAAAGGATGGTGATGTCACGTCTTGTGAGTGGTGTATTAGGCATTAAAGTGTCCGATGACGTTAGTGAGTGCTGAGAATAGTAGTGGGATGATTGATTCACCTGCTGAGTATGCTGCGATGAGTCGTTGGATCCATGTAAATATTTTGTTTATTATGTTCGTGATTGTATTCGTGAGTGCGGGTTGTGTGTTTTCTGTGGTGTTGGATGTTGATGGTGTAGTGTTTGTGTTTATTTTGGGTAGGGTCACTTGTGTGGTTTGTGTTGTTTCAGTAGGTTTAGGTGTTGGTTGAGGTTGTGCTGTTTTTAAAAATTCTTGTTTGTTTGGTTTGTGTTGTTCTTTGCGTTTTTTCTTTTTGTGTGTTTTCTTTTTTGGTGGTTGTTGTTCATCGTCTGAGTTGGTGTCGTCTGTAGATGTTTGTGTTTTGAAAAAGCGTGATGTTGGTGGATTTGCGGGTGTTTGTGTAGGTAGTTTTGGTTCTAGTGTGGGTGTTGGAAGTAGTGTTTTGCGGGGTTCTGTTGTGGTAGGTAAATTTTGTGTGTTTGTATGTTTTCTGTGTTTGGTTCTTACGATTTAAACCCAAATTCTTACAGTTTAAAAACGTCGATAATCTACAGTTAAAAAGTCGATAAATACATCGCGCAAGCGCGATATAAAAAAGCGAGCGACGACACTGGCGGATGGTAGCGCTAACCTTTTTACAGATTTGGCGCGCCCAACTATCAATGACGTCACCAATGCACAAATTTAAGACGCAATAATCGGAAATATAAATTTAAAACAATAGTTCATATCAACTAACAAATTTAACAATGGACTACTTACATCAGAAACGCGAACGTCCTGCGGGGTTGAGCTAAAGTTGGCCTCTATTGAAGTCCATCAGAGCTCCATCCCGGAGTGATTAAAGATGGTAACTGCTACGGTGCTGTTGGCGGAGCATGGACATCCGGCTCGTCTAGGGTCGTGGACTGCTCCGGCGTGGAAGCGGTTAGGCCAAGGTTACAAATTTATTCCTACCTATGTAGGGAATGGACAGGAAACATGGTAAAGGCGACAAACAAAGACAATTAGGCAAGGGAATCTACATAGATAAAGCTAACGATACGTTACCGAAAAACGTCCACTCCACTCGAAGGTTCTGGCAAAAAAGCCACGTTACATAAAGTCACGGAAACACTTGTCCCCACTTCTTTCCTACTCCACTCGCGTCGCGCGATCTGGCGCAAACTCACTGTGACGTAGCGGAAATACGCGCCTAGTCTTTTAAATTTATGGCGCGAAACTTCCGCACATCAGAATTAACCTAAAAACAATGTTTAAGTGCCAAATGGCACGTAACATGGTCTTCGTCCTTCCTTCTTCAGCGTCACTGTCTGTGTCTGAGGGGATTTGTAGGATGGGGGCGGGTTGTGTGTTTGTCTTTTTGCGTAGGAGTTCTTGGTATGCGGGACGGTTACGGTAGTTAGCGGGATGGGGACCTTGACAGTTAGTACATTTTGGTGGATCTTCGGGACGTTTCTTGCAGTCTGTCGCGTAGTGTGAGTTTGCGCATTTGACGCATCGGGGTCTGAATCCGCAGTTTGTACTGGAGTGGTTAAATCGTTGGCAAGTGTAGCATTGTGTGATCGTCTGTGTTTGTTCGTATGCTGTGATTTTTATACGTGTGCAGTAAAGTAGTGTGGTTATGTCGTATATGGAGCGGCTAATCTCTTGATTTTTAAATGTAACAAAGTAAGTGTTTGAGTACGTCTTGTCTTTTCCTAACATTTTAGTTACGTATGTCACTGGAAATCCACGGTCTGTTAATTCTGTCTTAATGTCGTCTGCTGTGATGCAGTTAGCTAGTCCTTTTATGACAATTTTAAGTTCACGTTCGGATGTTATAGTGTAAGTGTGATATTCAATGTTATGTTGTTTTAAATATTGTTGAATGTATCTGTACTCACCTGGAGTTGTAGGAAAAATTCTCGCTCCTTGTCCATTTGCTCTAATGTCTACAGGTTTGTTCAGTGAGGTGTTCATAGCTTTTGCGTGCGTGAGGAAGTTTGGGAAGGCGTTAATTATAATAGGTGGTATCTTGGTTGTCGTTGTATTTCCTGTGTTGGTGCTTGTATATGGTGTCGTTGGGTTTGCTTTTGGATGTGTGATGTTGGTGGTTGTCGCTGCCGCTGCTCTTGCGTAGCTCGTGCATGGTGTGGATGTTTGTAGGTCATTGATTTTTATTTTCTTCTTGTCTATGTCGGAGGATGAGGTGTCTTCGTGCGTTTGTCGGATTTTGATCTGTTCAGTTTCCATATTGTCGATGATTTTTATCTTTGCGCGTGTCGTTGGTGTGTGTCTTTGAAGGTATTCGTTAAATTTTTTCTTGTTTGTGTATGCTTTTGTGGTGAGTCTGTTTAGTCTGTGCATGTTTGTGTTTAGTGTGATAATGACTGGGAGATGGTCGGAGCTGAGGTCGTGGATTACCTGACTGGAGCAGGGGAAGGGAATGTTTTTTAGGATGGAAATATCTAGGACGTCTGGATGGTGATTGGGGTTGGGTGGGATGCGTGTAGGTTCGTTGGGTCCGAGTATGTCGTAATTGTTGTTGTTGGCGTGGTCGTAGAGTATGCGTCCGTTTACGTTTTGTGCTGTTGATCCCCATGATTCATGTTTGGCGTTAAAGTCGCCTGCAATAAGTGTTGGTGTGTGTCCTGTAAGAAGTGTGTCAATGTCGTTTGTGTCTAGTGGTCCTCTGGAGGGGCTGTTGTATATGGCAGTGTGTTGTTAGTTTTAATCTGTATAGTTTGTGCGTCCATGTTTGTTGGTGGTAAGTCTAGTGGAAGGTGTGTGATTCGTTTGTGTACAAGTACGGCTACTCCTCCGTGAGCGTTTTGTCCTCGTGTAGTTAGTGGGTGATCGTATCTGTGTGTCTGGTAGCCGCTGGCGTTAAGTGATTTACTTGGTGTAAGTTTAGTCTCTCCTATGAGTGCTATGTCGATGTCGTAGTGTTTTAGAAAGTGTCGTAATTCTGTCATTTTGTTCGTGATACCGTTGGCGTTCCAGGAAAGGATGGTGATGTCACGTCTTGTGTTTGGTGTATTAGGCATTGAAGTATGCGATGACGTCAGTGAGTGCTAAAAACAGTAGTGGGATGATTGATTCGCCTGCTGAGTATGCTGTGATGAGTCGTTGTATCCATGTAAGTATTTTGTTTATTGTGATTTTGTTCAAGTGTGCGGGTTGTGTGTTTTCTGTGGAATTGGATGTTGATGGTGTAGTGTTTCTGTTTATTTTGGGTAGGGTCACTTGTGTATTTAGTGTTGTTTCGGTAGGTTTGGGTGTTGGTTGAGGTTGTGCTGTTTTTAAAAATTCTTGTTTGTTTGGTTTGTGTTGTTCTTTGCGTTTTTTCTTTTTCTGTGTTTTCTTTTTGAGTGATTGTTGTTCTTCGTCTGAGTTGGTGTCGTCTGTAGATGTTTGTGTTTTGAAAAAGCGTGATGTTGGTGGATTTGCGGGTGTTTGTGTAGGTAATTTTGGTTCAAGTGTGGGTGTTGGAAGTAGTGTTTTGCGGGGTTCTGTTGTGGTAGATAAATTTTGTGTGTTTGTATGTTTTGCGTGTTTGGTCTTCGTCCATCCTTCCTCAGCGTCGCTGTCTGTGTCTGTGTAAGTGTGAAATTCAATGTTGTGCTGTTTTAGGTATTGTTGTATGTATCTGTACTCACCTGGTGTTGTAGGGAAAATTCTCGCTCCTTGTCCATTTGCTCTTATGTCTGCTGGTTTGTTCAGTGCGGTGTTGATGGCTTTTGCGTGTCAGGAAGTTTGGGAAGGCGTTAATAATAATAGGTGGAATCTTGGTTGAAGTAGGATTTACTGTGTTGGTGCTTGTAGATGGTGTCGTTGTGTTAGCTTTCGGATGTGTTACGTTGGTGGTAGTCGTCGCTGCTGCTCTAGCGTAGCTCGTTGATGGTGTTGATGCTTGTAGGTCGTTGGTTTTAATTTTCTTCGTGTCTGTTTCTGAGGATGATATGTCTGTGTGCGGTCGTCGGATTTTTATCTGTTCGGTTTCCATGCTGTCTATAATCTTAATTTTCGCTCGTGTCGTCTGTTGTTGTTGTATGTAGTTCGGTGCCTCAGGAACTTTCATTAGGCACCTTATCGTAGCACTAATTTTCACTAAACTAATTTAAAATAAATTTGAAGCTTTCTCTATAACCGTGTCTGATCGCCTCGGTGTCTAGAAGAATACTCCCGAGCGTCGAAAATTGCAATCAAGTCGGTTTTGATGTCCGTACACGTGCCGAACATAGAACAGCCGGATTTAAATTTTCTGTGCTAGAAACGATAGTATCCGCCGACCGGCGGATTACCTGTACGCGACATTGCACTTTCGAGGCGCCCGAGGAGGACGACGCCGTCTCGAAGTAGTCGCCGCGGCGCTCCAATATCGCACCAATGTACCGAGATACCGTTCCGGGCAGAACTTATTCGATGCTGTGGCTGGGTCGTCACGAAATGTCGCCTAAATTTCGAGACGCCTACGGCGTGCGGGTGCTTCCACGTTCCTTCGAGAGCCCTTTGACGAGTACGGCTGCGTTGAAACATTGGTCCGTGCGAGGCGGCAGAATTTCCAATCTGAGGGCATCGTACGAAGCGACCTCGAATTGCAGCAACCCAAATTTGCCCGCTATAATAGAGAACTACCCGGGGACCGCTTCTGGCTGCATCTGCAGTGTCGGCGGGCAGCTAGAGCTGCCCGTATGGGCGGAAGCGTTCGGAACGGAGAATTTTCGCGGTTTCGGTAGACGTTGTCATCGTCGTGACGTGTCCGGCGTCCCGAAGGAAAATAATCGAACACGCCGTATCATTTTTGCATTACACTTGCCGGATGTCGTCCACCAGCATCGATTGCGCTTCCATCGACCGGCCCGAGAGCCGCCGTAAAGAGAATACTTACGAGGGTTTTATAATATTCGCTAGCGGTTGCAGACGCTGATCACTTGGCTCCGTTATGTTGATGACACTTTTGTAATCTGGTCCCATGGACATCAAACGCTCAATAATTTTGTAGATCACATAAACAATCAACATAAAGATATTAAGTTCACTTTAGAAATTGAAAAGAACGGAATTCTGCCATTGCTTGACGTTCTGGTGGAGCGCCAACCTAACGGACGACTAGGTTATGCCGTATATCGAAAACCCACACACACACAGACAAATACCTACATGCGTCATCACATTATCATCCTTCACAGAAATCATCGGTAATCAACTCTCTAGTCCACCGTGCAATTAAGATTTCACAACCACAACATTTATCTAATGAACTTACCTTACAAAAAACGGCTATCGTAACTCAGATATCGGCAGAGTAATAAACAAGCATCTGCATCCTAGACGAACCCCCAAACCACGCTGTAATCCCGAAACACGATAAACACTAATAAAATTTTACAAATATTACCAACCCTAAAAGATTCCGAAAATGGTCTTAAAACCCTAGGCATGTACAGTATACCTTGCAGTTGCGGTTTAGTACACATAGGAGAAACAGGACGGTCAGTACAGACTAGACTAAGCGAGCATAAGCGATGCTTAAGAACAAGCCAGTACAATCGCTCAGCAGTGGTGAAATACCAACATGAAACAGGCCATACTATTAACTTTGACAAGACAAAACTAATTGCCAGAATTCCATTTTTCTACAATAGAAAAATTAGAGAATCCATAGAAATCAATAAAAATTCTAATAATTTAAACAAAGACGATAGCTACACCTTTCCCCTATTTGGAAAACAAGCCTATGTTCACAACAGCGGAACCGTGACGTTCACTGATCCGCTACGACACTCCTCTTTATTCATGATCACTCATGCATCAAGTTCTCGCCCTAAATAAACCACCACTTTTGTTACTTTCACCAGTTACTTCGCCACAAGACAACTTTTGGCTTTGAATGGGTTAGTGAGTGTGTTAGTTCAGGAATAACTCTTCTTTTTACACTTTAACTTGTTTATTTAATATTATCATTCTTATCTTCATTATTTTTATTATTTATTTTCTTGTCCTGATGAAGCCCCTAACAAAAGTGGGCGAAACGTCGACCTTAATTTATAAAATAATGACGCGGTCTCAACCCGGAACCATAAATAATTATAATGAATCCGGTCGTGAAAGCCTCCGACAATATCAGTGTTAAATCTTAGTAATGGAATGTTAGATCTATTAAACAGTTCCCAGTTTTTCAAGAAAATCACAATCTTAAATTCTTTTATATACTCAGAAGCTAAAGCTATATAGGAACCAACAGTTCTATAGATGCATGCATACTGATATGCTGTTATGTTCAATTATTAATGGTACCGATGGTGGATTTCCTATATTGCATTTAAATAAACCTTCATCGGCGCTAGTTTTGCCGTTTCAGATGTATCTATTGTTCGTGCGGATGGTCTTTTTTGGTTAATATTAAATTTGGTTTATATAAATTATCTATATCTGTAGAGTCCAAATCAGTCTTATATTTAATAGTAATAGCGATTCTGCTCGTTATGCTCTACTTTAAGAATCTGAAACCAATTTATGTTACAGGTCTTTCAAAACCTCATGGGCTGTTGCGCAGGTACCAATTTAAGTTATTTACGTTAAAGTGCGTCCTAAAAACATTTACAACTCAGCTGTTGCGTATTAAGATTTGTGGTTCAGTATTATTGTTTTTGATTATTATTTATGAGATTTCAGCCTTGATTCAACTTCAACCAGTTTTTTTAAAACTACTGCAACTCAGTCTAGTTTTTTATTTGTAGATATAATTTAGTTAGAGGAATAATGTTTGGTTTTACAGATTATTTTGTTATTTCTGAGCTTTTAATTTTACAATGAGTAACCACAAGAAAACAGTTTACAGTCAAGGAAGGCAAATTATTTATAGTGTGTAAAGTTTATGAGAAAAGTAAAGAATGGAATGTCTGTCATTCCTATGAATAATTTACAAGAACAAGTAGCAACAGCAACTGGAGTTGGACTAAACACTATCGAGCGAATTATTTCAGAAGGAAGAAAATTAATAGGAGAAGTCCTAAATTTAATGTGGGCCAATTTGAGGATTGTGGTAGTAATTTTATGATTCTATGAAATATGCATTCTTAAAAAATAATAAAAGGACTGTATTTTGGCTGCCAAGAGTTTTAAAAAATTTAGCCTGTCTATTTTTATCCACACACGCACGGAAACATGACACACGAATGGAACAATAAACAATACACCAAAAAGTTACAGGATCCGCATACAAACATTGTACTTGTATAATTTATATTATGTTGATAAATTACAGGTTATGCAATCCGCATAGCATAGCAGTTGAGTTAATTCAGAATACGCCTCCGGAAATTCAATGTTTTTAGATTTTACTTATATTGTATTGTTCTTTCTTTTTATACGATACCTCTCGCTTCCTTCATTGCGCATCTCGCAGCCCATGAGATTTTGAAAGACCTATACAATTTTGTAATACAACTAAATAACTTACCAAACACTTCATCACATAGTGGACGTAGTTTGTAACTTGCCATTTTTTTTTGTAGGACAGTTTATAATTGCGAACATATTCAAATGCCTTTTTTCTGTCATATTTTATCTATTAAATATTGAAAATGATTCAAAGCTTAATACAATCTCTTAACTTGAAATTACGATTTATACGTACGTTGACATTTTTACGGTCTATTGGAAGGAAGCATGTTACTAAGATATCAACAAATTGGTACACTTTACATTCCGTTTTATATTCCATTTTAGATAATTATTTATTGTGTAACTTTTTTAGTGCTAATTGTGACAAATATTTCAGAATATAAATAAATCATAAAGTCATGCAATAACTCCGCTGTTTTGACACGAGAGTCTCCCGACAGTATGGATTTGGCACTTGACCTTGAATGTATGTCATATGATGCAATTGCACCATGGGCAAGACTTTCGAGAAGTTACTCTTACCACATCTCCAAGAACACATACACATCAGACAGGAACAATTTGATTTCTGAGCGCATCATTCCACTACACAACAAATCATACACGTCATAGACACTATTGCTGAAAACTTTAACACAGCCAACACTACAGCTGCAGTAGCAATAGACATAAAAAATGCCTTCGACAAGGTCTGACATCACGGTTTACTCTACAAACTCGCAATACATCACCAACTACCATTTCACTACCTACAACTTATACACAGTTATCTATCACACAGACACCTTCAAGCCAAAGTTGAACACACAGTCTCCACCATTACACGCATGTCGGCCGTGGTACCACAGGGAGGCTGCCTTTCCCTCACACTATTCAACTCCCACATTTTCGACATACCCTGTAGACCACACATCACATGCGCACTTTACGCTGACGATACACTGTACATGGCCAAAGGCAGACATCCCACACATGCTATCAACACCCTCCAACGACAACTTGACGAACTACCTAACTGGTTTACTAAGTGGAGAATGGTTCTGAACGAGAATAAGTCAGAAGCCATTCTCTTTTCAAGACACCGCACAAGTTTACACGATCCACCCTCTCTTAACCGACACACTCACTTGGAAACCCACAATAAAATATTTAAGAGTACACATAGACAGACAACTACACTTTACCCAACATCTAAAAGTCACAACACAAACAGCAATAAAAACCAAAGGACTCCTACACCCAGTACTTACACACCATAACACACTTCCAATCCACACACGTTTAAACATATACAAAACTTACATACGCCCAATCATTACAAATGCATCTGAAGCCTGGTACACATACATAAGCCACACCAACACACAAAAACTAGAAGCACTACAGAACAACATACTCCGACTTATCACAGGAGCCCCATGGTTCACACGCAACGAAAACCTAAGACACGATCTACAAATACACACTCTCCAACAACACATCAGAAAACTAGCCACACCATACCAGAAACTCGACACCTCCACACTACCTTTTCATACAAACATCGTCAACATCCACGGAACTCAACAACAACGTAAGAAACGATCAAGACGAATACTTAAGGATGACTGACCCCACCTAAAACATTATGAACGCCGCATCAACACAAACCAAACACACTCCAACATTTACACCTACAAAATATATCTGTGCTCACCTAATAAAAAAAAATTATGCAGTCCTACCATTAAATTTATTTATTACTAACACCAACCAACTACACCTCACAACACATCAAACAACACCTACAAGCCTAAAAACTCCTCACGAGTTATAAGGAATAAACTGACGTGAAGAGCGTCAGGCCCAGCTTCAGTAGTAAATTTGGCCAAGTTACCGTTCAGATCCTGAAGCAGCAACATCACCTAGAACAGCGCCGCAAAAATAACTTGATCGTTAAGCGAAGTGCTTCGATAGAGTTCGAGAAGCCTCGGCCGTAATTAATTATTACGCAAACGTAGCAAAAGTGCACACAACTAAGGTGCTTCCCACCTTAAATGGACAACCAAATGTAAGTACCGACAGTACTTCTAAGAACTAATGCACACGCTACCACAACCAAATACACAATCGAACAAAAAAGAATAGCATCAGTTAAGCTTTCGCACGTCGAAGAAATGAAAGTACAATCAACAAATAAAAATAGTCACACACGAACAGTCAATGAAGAAGCCATCCCGGAAAATAGAAGAAGCAAAACAATTACCAATGCCATATCATACGCTGCAGTCGTCATCACTACTCCGAAATCAAATTCAACGCCAACGCAACCTACACCATCTACAAGCATTGCATTTACATTTTCAATTCTCCACCCGAAGGTACTACATTGGCCAGGAGACGAGTTTTTTGTTGCCTGGAAATTTAGAATTTTGCCGAACCCTTGCCGTTCCAGACAAGGTAGGGATCTTGAACGTGCGTGACAACACTCACACACGGGAACTCCATTTTACCTCTCATCCGAATGAGGACGTAATTTTTGTGAAAAATGCTCACCTGCCATTTTTCAAGCAGTCAGCCGTGTCACGATTCGAACCCAACACCTTGGGATCAGTAATCTTACGCTTACTACATTGATCCACGACAACACCCACCATCTACAAGCATCAGTACTCGCACCGAAGATAGAACAACAGTCAGAATTCCACCAATCATCATCAACTCATTTCTAAATTTCATCACACACGCCAGGACCATCAATACTGCACTAGAGTAAGCATCGCGCTGCGCTGCGAATCAGGCATCCTTAGTTTAAATAAAAGTGCTTCGATTAACAAAAATATCAACTACCGACGTCAATCACAAACTAAGGTGTGCACAGGAGTGCATACCAACAACATGGAACCACTACTACCGACGTCAACAGCCCTTTTAAGGGTTAGCACCACGATCACCAACATCAACAACGAGTACAAACAGCAACGAATAAGAGCAACAATACAAATATCAGACCACGAGGACATGGAGATACAAACGACCAAAAACAGCACGACCAACATCCGAACCGGAACTAGAACCAATAGGAAGCAAACGACAACGGACGACACCTACAGCACCAACTGCACCTACACCAAGGTATGCTGCTGCTGCGACAGCTACAGGACCATCGATGCCTGCAGGACCTTCCACCACCAAGACAACAACCACAGGTAACGTACAATCACATACAAGCACCTAACGAATACCTCCAATTTTTATTGACACCTTCCCTAACTTTATTTCACACGCCAAAAACATTAACGAACTAATGAAAAAGAACATAGACATCAGAGCTTACGGACTAGGCGCACGTATTTACCCCACAGACGTCAACGAATACAGACTGATACAAGACTATTTATAGAGACACACAATTGAATACTTCACGTACACATTAAAATCAGAGAGAGAGCTTAAGGTAGTTATTAAAGGACTTTCCAACTACATCACAGACACTGACTTAAAGGACGAACTCACAGAAAGAGGTTACCCCGTGACATACGTAACCAAACTACAAGCTAAAGACAAGACATACTGCAACACATTCTTCGTCACGCTAAAAAATCAGGAAATCTCACGCTCAATATACGACATAGACACTTTACTATACTGCACACCGATAAAAGTGACAGCATACGAGACACAACAGACAATCGCCCAGTGCTATTCCTGCCAGCGCTTTGGGCATTCAAGCATAAACGATGTGTTAAATGTGGCAGGTCGCACAGACCATCTGACTGCAGGAAAAGCCCTGAGGACGCACCAACATGCGCTAATTACAAAGTACAACACTCTGCGAAATATCGAAACTGTACAGCATGCAAAGACGCACTACGCAAAAAGAACAGGACAGCATCGACGCCATCAGCACCAAAACTACAAGTACCTACAACCACTGACTTCGACACCGACGCACAAGAGGGGTGGACAAAAACAAAACAAGGACGATACACACAACCTCACCTTACAACTACACCATCTGCTCCTGTAACACAAAACAAACCGGAACCAGAACCCGAACTTCCAATTAAAACCCCACCCAATCCACCCACTTCACGTTTCTACAAGACACAGACATCTTCGGACTACAGCAGTTCAGAAGACGAACACACCACAAAAAAGAAGACAAGAAGGACGAGACACAAAAACACAACAAACAACACAAACAAGACTTTTTAAAACACAACCCACAGAAACCGTACCAGCAACAACTACACAAAACACCACCTCACGCAAACACAAGAACAATAAACCAACTACAACACCTACACCAAACACATCTACACAAAGCACATCTACACCCACACCTACTACATATACACACACAGAAAAAACAACACCATCACTTACCAAAATTTTACACAAGGTACTCCACTGGTTACCACGATTAATCTCCGCCTACACAGCTGGAGAATCCATACTTACACTGTGCCTCACCGCTATCACCGACATCCTATCACGGAACGATTACTAATATGACTAACACAAGACGCGACTTCACAATCCTCTCCTGGAACGCAAACGGTATCACGAACAAAATGAGAAAACTTAGGCATTTTTTACGACGTCACGACATAGACATTGCGCTCCTAGGAGAGACAAAACTAACACCATGCAATCGATTAAACGTCACAGGATATCAGACATACAGGACTGACCGACAACTACTACCAGGACAAAACGCCCACGGAGGAGTCGCCCACAAGGACATAAACGTATCATACACAAAGCACTTGACGCACTACATACAAACATGGACACAAACGGAATACAAATCAAAACAGACAATACACTACTAAATATCTACTCGATTTACAATAGCCCCACCAGAGGACCACTAGACGCACACGACATCGATATCCTACTAAACGGAAACACATCCACACTAATATAGGCGACTTCAATGCAAAACACGAAACTTAGAGCTGGACTACACATAATCTAAACGGACAAATACTATACGAACACGCAACTAAAGTACGCAACTAAATTACGAAGTAATTGGACCAGATGAACCTACACGCATCCCGCCCAACCCCAACCACCCTCCAGAAATCCTAGACATTTCCATCATCAAAAACATTCCTTACCCTATATCCAGCGCGGTTATTTAAGATCTTAGTTCCGATCACCTCCCTATCCTAATCACACTAAACACAAACACCCACAGAACAAACAGACACAACAAAAACATACTCTGACAAAAACAAATTTAACGAATACTTACAAAGACGAATACTCACAGACAGACGCTCCATACAGACGACTGACGACATAGAGACAGCAGTCACCGAGTTTACGACAATCATACAGGACGCCAAAAAATACAGCACCATCACAAAACACATCAAATAAGACATCAAACAGCTACCCACACACGTACAAGACGCAATACGCGAGAAACGACGCCTTGTAAAACGCTACCAACTAACAAGAGGTCCTACAGTTAAGACACAACTTAACACACAACAGAGACTTGTAAAACAGATACTCGACCAACAGACGCATGGACGTCACACGTACAACAAACACTCGACAACCACGGAAATTTGTACAAACTTAACAAAGCACTCAAAACACGCAACAAACCTACCATCACACCCCTACACAACACTCACGGCATTCCCCTATACGGCTCCCAGGAACGTGCAGAGGAATTCGCACGCACACTACAAGACACTTTCACACCCAACCCAATAACTAACTACAAATTCACAAAGATAATCGAACAAACAGTCAAACACATACTACAACACACACAAACCACAAACACACCCAACACGATACCAATCTTTACAAACAAAGAGGTAGCCACGACAATACTAGCACAAAAGAAAAACAAAGCACCCGGACCAGACAACATAACAAACACTGACTTACAAAACATCAGCAGGTCAACACTAAACTACATCACCAATACCCCACACAGTGGAAACTAACGACAGTAACAATGATTCCCAAACCACACAAGACACGAACCGACCCACACAACTACCAACCAATCTCACTCCTCAACACCATGAGCATAGTTTTCGACAGGCTACTGCTGCCACACCTACAACAACACTTACACGTCCAAAACGAACAATTTGGTTTCAGAAAAAACCACAGCACTACAGAACAAATCATTAAAGTCATTGACACAATTGCCGAACACTACAACAAAGCAAACACCACAGCAGCAGTAGCCATAGACATCAAGAACGCATTTGACAAGGAATGGCACGACGGTTTAATGTACAAACTTGCAATACAACACCAAATACCAATACACTACTTAAAACTGTTGCACAACTATCTGAACGAAATACAACTCCAAGTACGAGTAGACGACACCACCTCACGCACTATTGATATCACAGCTGGAGTTCCGCAAGGAAGTTGTTTCTCCGCGAAGCTCTTTAACGCCTACATACACGACATACCCAACAGATCACGAATAACATGTACACTATACTCTGATGACACACTGTGCATGACCCACGTACCACAACAAACAACGGCCATCAAAAGACTACAACAGCAACTCGATGAACTACCAGACTGATTCGACAAATGGAGAATGACGCTCAACGAGAGCAAAACCGAAGCGATCTTTTTTTCCAGGCATCAACCAAGACCCCACAACTCACTTACACTAAGACATCACAAACTAGACTGGAAACAGACAGTTAACTATTTAGGAGTTTACATAGACACACAACTACTCTTTAACTAATACCTCACACACACACTAAACAAAGCCAGACAAATCAAGGGGCTCCTACATCCAGTACTCACACATCACAGCAAAATCCCACTTAACATACGACTCACCATATACAAACAGTACATACGTCCAATAATAACATACGCCTCCGAAGCATGGTACACTTACCTTAGCCAAACCAACATCACACGAACAGAATCACTACAAAAAATTACACTTAGACTCATAACAGGAGCTCCTTGGTTCATACGCAACGAAAACATAAGACACGACCTCTACATGAACACACTCACACACTACATTAAAAAACTAGCAGCCAACACATATGAAAAACTTGACACCTCAACACTACTGCCGCACAGAGGAATAGCTTCGACGCAAGGAACAAGACAGGCCAGCAAAAAGCGACCACGACGTATCTTAGATGATGTCTGAGAAATTAAACAAGAAGAAACACCAACATCGCCAACACAAACCACTTACACCTACCACAAGAACAAAAAGAAGAAGAAAAAACCATCATGCATAAACAACCATCAAAACAATCCTAAAAAAAAAATCTACACATACATATTTCAATAAATCAAAGTCACCTTCAATTTATGTCATAAATGTCAAACTTAAAGTTTTTATTATTTTGACAACGATCCTAGGTCATGGATCGAAACGTAAATAAAATAGATTTTAAAAACTATGAGTGGTTTTATTCCCAAAGAAGATTAAGAAGAATGCTAAACAAACCACAACAAACATTCAGGGAGTATATGTACATTACTTTATCTTGTATTTTTTGTATCCTCTGTACTTATACTACTGTATTTATACTTAACTAAACTACTTGTATTTATTGTATTTTGTATTTTGTACTTATACCATTTTTAAACTTATTCATACCTATACTATACTCACACTATTTTAAAAAAAAAACCATTTAAGTGAAAACTTATTACAATTTAATACGGGTGATACATTTATATGGAGATAGTTCTAGAATTTAAAAGTCGATAAAACAGTTTACGAACTACGTCGATAAATACAGTTACAAAGTCGGTAATACAGTTTAAGAGTTCATAAACACATCGCGCAAGCGCAATGAGAAAGCGGGCTACGCCTCTGGCGGATGAAAGCGCGAACCGTATACAGATTTGGGGCGCGGTCATCTACCATGACGTCACCACTGCACAAATTACATTGCGTAATACTACGGAAATTTACATATTTAAACAATGAAAGATAAAAGCGAATAATTTTAACAAACAGAATACTCACATAAGATATCCGGCATTCGCACGAAGTTGCGCTACGGTAGGCCTCTATTGAAGTCCATCCGGCTATATCCCGGAGGGATTAAAGATGGTGATTCCTCCGGAGCTGCTAGCGGGGCATGGACATCAGGGTCGTGGAGTCCAGTTCGCCTCGGTGGCTGTAAAATTCTCCTACCTATGCAGGGATCGGATTAGGAACAAGGTAAAGGGCGACAACAAAGATAATTAGGCAGGATATCTACATAGGTAAAGCTAAGCACGATACGATACCTCAAAGCGACCACTTCACTCGAAGAACCAAGGCAAAAACCCCCGTTTAAGAGCGTCACGGAAACCTCTCACCACTTTGTCCCCACTCCTTGTCTTTTTTCACGTCGGCGCGAAGTATTCGTCCAACCCACTATTGACGTAACGGAAATGCGCGCACCGCGTCTTTTGAAATTGTGGCGCCAAACTTCCGCACATCAAAATTAAACTAATACCTGTTTAAGGGCCACTTTGGCACGTAACAAACCAACTCCAAACCTGCAAAAACAATCAATAATCATCTCTCATAATCATTTTATAACATACTCTAATAGCTTGTATTATTCTCCTTTACACACACACAAACACAAAACACACCACACACACACCTACACATAAAAATATCTATACCAATATCAACAATAATAACCACATCCAACCATTTATAATAACCCCTCTCGAACAAATCTAACATAAAACATGAACACTACACAAACATCAGTAAAAACTCACAGTTAAAACTTATCATCGTCGACTCTGAGAGAGTCGCACCAGACCAGACCAGAACACTGCACTAAACAAAACAACAGACATACGGGCAACGGGCAAGGAGCTAAAATATACCCAACTACAACAGGTGAGTACAGATATATCCAACAGTATTTAAAACAATACCAAATCGAATACCACACCTACACCATCCCCTCAGAACGCGAACTGAAAATAATAATTAAAGGACTAGCCAACAACATCACTGCAGACGACATTAAAACTGAACTATCAGACCGAGTTTATCTAATCACATACGTTAAAAAATGATAGGAAAAGACAAAACATACTGAAGCACATTTTTCATTTGGCCAAAAGCGCTATGCAATTTTTAATAAAAAAATTTACATGAGTATTTTTACGTAATACCTTAAGATGTAATGTGTATAAAACCATTTTTTTTATTTTGAAAGCCACGTTAACACCGTCAAATAATTTAGAAAGGAAGAACAAAATGAATATTGTTTAAACACTGGGAAACATAACATTCTTGAAAATATAAAACAGAAAAAGATATCTTTTAGAAGTTTAAATTTTGCTACGTATATAGAAAAGAATGAAAGTTGAACGAACGCTATAAATCATGTTCTCAAAAACAAATTCTAAATGTTTTCAGAAATTTTGACTTATTATCTACTAAAATTAATATCTTTTTAAAACAAAGATGAATTATAAATACAAATACAATTAGATACTTAAGTATTGTATATTTAAAAAATAAAAATAAACACTCAGTTTTCACTAAATATCATTTTATAAGGCATCTTCAATTAAAGAAAAATACATTTTATAATAGGCATTTTAAATATAGTTCATTATAATGTCAAATTAATCTTTTTGGGAATTGACATATAAACAACCAATTTAAATTTTATGTAAATGAAAATTCATCAGATAAATTTTTGAAAAGAGTAATACATTACTCGTACTTCAATTAGGTTATTGCAAGTATGTGCAATAGGTCTACGATTCAAGGCACATGTGTTATTAAAAGTCACATTTATCGCGTCAGGAAGGTGTACAGATCCTGTATCAAATAACAAACATTTCAATAAAGTAACATTATCTGACGATGCAACAAATTGTTGCAAATAATAGAAAATTCTATTTTGGTCATTTGCTAGATCTTCTTATGTAAGAACCAGACGTTGTTACACTCCATTTGAAAGTATATATGGTCGGTAAAACAGTTAACAAAATATTACACTTAGATGGTGGTACATTGAAATGGCGATAGATGGCTCTTAAAAGCCTGTAATACAGTTACCAAAGTTCAAAAGATACATCGCGCAAGCGCAATGGTTAAAAGCGATGCTACGCCCTGGCGGCCGGAAACGCAAACCCCTTTTACAGGTTTCGCGCGCCAATCACCATGACGTCATCGACAATTTATATTGCGCCATAATTAGGAGCAGTTACATTGTTACGTGCAAACTGAATTTGCACTTAAACATTGTTTTAGTTCAGTTTTTTAATGTACGGAAGTTTTCCCGCCATAATTTTAAATACGCAAGACGCGCGAACATTTTTAAATGAACTGGGCGGGGCTTCCGGCACGTCACAATAGTGCAATTGGAAGTGTGAATTATCCCTATAGGGGTATAGCAATGCTACAAAAGAGTAGGGAGTTCCGCGGTTCTCGCGCGGAAACGTGGCTTTTTTACGCCAAACTTTGAAGTGAACAGTCGTGCCGGGTGTCGTGTTATCTTATTATGTAGATTTCCTTATCTTGAGTATCTTTCCTTAATTCCCTATTCCCGTCTTCCACTGCATATAGGAACGAAGATGACCCTGGACCATGACCCCGAGATAATTTGGATGTCCAACTCTACCAGCAGCGATGCCGAGGTTACCGTGGCGTGATTTCCTGCCGGTTAGCGGATCCTTCACGTGAGTAGATTATCTAATTTTATTGTTTAAATTTTATGTACCTTCTCTTAATTATGGCGCAATATAAATTATCAGTGACGTCATGTGTATCTTATGAACTTTGGTAATTGTATTACCGGCTTTGAAGAGCCATCTATCGCCATTTCAATGTACCAGAATCTAAGTGTAACATTTTGTTAACTGCATTACCGACCAGGTAAAACTGTAAACGAAGTGTAGCAGATGGCGCCTTCAACCTGTTCAGGCTATGAACTTCAGGGCTTCTTCTTTGTTTTAGGTTAGAATAATTTCCTTTATAAGGATACAATGCATTAATAGCTTCTTCACTTAAAGAACTTTACTTTTATTCATGTAAGTATTTACCTTACCTTATGTCTTTAAATACAGTATTATAGAATTACCTATTAAAATATCTTTAGTTGCTTTCCTTAACTTTGAAAGGCCGTTTTTGAAACTTAAATACATTGTTCTTTATGTTACATTCTAAAATTGCATTATGGTTTATCTTTTACATGAAAATTTTGTGTTTAAAAAACACTTGAGTGAAATAAATTGCTAGTATACCTTTTTAAGAAGTGTTTGACTATACGTTGTTGGCTTATAGGTTAAATAACATATCCTCTGCGCCCATTTTCCATTTTGGAAGGCTTGTCTGTCATTATCTATAAAATATGTATTTAACTGAACATTGATTTCGTTTCCATATACCTTAAATGTGTTTCTTTGGTGTTATCGGTGACGTTCTAACAAGTTCTTACCTCTAAATATCGTATCGTATTACCTTAAAGTAACTGTAACGTGTTTTTACCTTCTAACCTGCGTCAAAATCGCATATTTTTATATCGTGTCTTGAATATTGTATTCATAATGAACGTATCACATTTAAAATCGCTGGAATTAATCTACGAGCTGGAATGTAGAAGTATCATAGCTGCGAGCAATCAGAATGATAGGCGATCTCAACTTAGGGCTGTTTTGTCACAGGAAACCAAAGGCGTTGCTATCTTAAAGAACCCTGTTGGCGATTGGCCACTCAACGTATCAGAAATTAAATTAACTTTAGATGATATATCGGGTATAATAAACAAAACAGATCCTGCGGCCACTAATATCGAATTAGGGAGATTGACTTCAAGAATAACCCACGTCAAACACCGTATCGAATCATTATCTTTATATAACGATGACCAAGCGACTCAAGCTAAACAAAGTTTGTTGTCCGAGGTGTTATTGCTTGAAGGAATTCTTTTAGAAAGACTTAATCCTAACGCAGACGTAGATATATCGTCACCTTTTTCAAATCTTGCGCTTGCCGAACCTAAACCATTAGGAAAACCTATACCTGTATACAAATGGGGTCTCACCTTTGAAGGGTTTGATTCGAAGGTTTCTTTATCATCCTTTCTTGACCGGATTAACGATTTTAAAATTTCCGCGGGTGTACCGACCAAGATCTATTTATCTCAGCTGGTGATTTGTTCGCAGGCTCAGCATTAATATGGTACAGAAACATACGACACCAAATTTCTACCTGGAATGAGTTAGTTGCCTGTTTAAAACGAGATTTCCTACCTTATGGCTACATTAACGATCTTTGGAACGAAATTCGTAACCGAACTCAAGGTCCCGACGAAAATGTTGTGTCTTTTATTACCTCATTAGAAGCTTTATATAGCAGACTCGACAAAAAACCTTCCGAATCCGAAATTATCGATCAATTACTTAGAAATTTGAACCCCCATTTCTCAGAACGTTTGGCATTACAGCCCATATCTTCGCTAGCTCATTTTAAAGACCTATGTCGTTCTCTCCAAGAAGTGAGGTCAAGGATTGACAAATATCGACCACCACCCGAGAAATTATCTGGTCTCCTAGAACCTGATCTAGCTTGCCAAGTTCGAGCTTCCCGTAAAGTATCTACCCTTAACGTTCCTTCTACCGTCACTAACAACGCACTTACCTGTTGGAACTGCAAGCGAAGTGGACATAGCTATACTGTCTGCACTTACCCTAAAAATATTTTTGTTATGGCTGTGGTCGCTCAAATATCTACAAATCTAACTGCACCAACTGTAATCCTAACGTATCGGAAACTCCCGTCGAGATATTTCAAATCAGGGTGTGAATATCTCAAGAAACCAAAATCGCCCTCAACACCAATCATCCAACGGACACAGACGCCAATAAATTTAAATTATAAAACCACTTCTAACGTTGTACCGTCATTAAATTTATCTAATAATAATACCGCTACTATTAATGTACAAAATACCTTACCTTTATTAGAGGAATTATGCTACACTACTCCAGCCGAGTGGTCTAAGTGGTTACAAACCGTCAATTCCTTTTATCATAAAAGACTACCGCTGTTTCACAACTTGTTAAAAACCCTTCGATAACCGTCCACACTTATCTATCTCAATTGGTTCCTTAAATGTAATTGCTTTACTGGATACAGGTTCTTCATGTTCTCTTATAAATAACGAAGGTTTACATCAATTATCTCAACAAAATATCAAAATTCAAATTATTCCTGAAAAACTTCCATAAATTTAGCTGACGATAATCAAATACATGTAACCGGTTCCTTAAGTTAAAAATTCGTGTAGAGTCTCTTGAACGTGATGTTTTATTTTGATTGTCCCTGCATTAGCGTATCCTTTTCTACTAGGCGTTGATTTCTGTAAACTTTTTAATCTGTCACTTTACTTTCAGGATTTTTCATGGCAAACCTCCATTAAAACGAACTCCTGTGCATCTACAGGAATATCTAACAAAATCTCTCTTACTGACTCCCAAAATGTAACTCTTAACGCTACAATCGACAAATTTCGCAAACTTAATACCTCTGAACTTGGTTGTGTTACAACGGCAACACACGTTATCTCTACAGGTGATGCCCTTCCCTTTAAGCAACGTCAATATCCCTTATCGCCTGCCTTACAAAAGCATTTACATGCGGAAATAGACAAAATGTTAGTATCTGGTGTTATCTCTCCTTCAAATTCACCGTGGACCTCTCCCGTATTGCTAGTTCGGAAAAGAATGACGAATGGCGTGTCTGTTTTGATGGCAGGAAGCTAAATTCTGTTACTGTTCCAAACGCTTATCCTTTACCTAGAACTGATTCAATTTTGAGCAGGCTTCGTAATGCAAAATTTATCTCATCTATCGACCTTAGACAAGCTTTTTATCAGATACCTCTTGACTTATCTTCTCGTCAAAAAACTGCTTTTTGTGTCCCAGGCCGAGGTCTTTTCGAATATAATTTTTTGCCATTTGGTCTCTGTAACGCTCCACAAACTTTACAACGTACTATGGATCAAACGTTAGGTCCTATCTTACATCAAGAACGTGCCTTTGTATTTTTAGATGATATCTTAGTTATCTCAAGTTCTTTCGATGAACATATCGCCACATTAGATGAAGTTGCTGAACGTTTAAATGCAGCAGGTTTTAAGATAAACTGGGAAAAGTCTCAATTTTGTCGTTCATCCCTTACATTTCTTGGTTTTATTGTCGATGGGACAGGCTTACGAGCCGATCCTGCTAAAGTTGATGCCATTACTAAATTTAAAACACCAAAAACTGTTACCGAAATCAAACGTTTGATAGGAATGATTAGCTATTATCGCATTTTTTTACCTAACCTTTCAACTATATCTGCACCCATTACCGCTTTAATTAAAAATAAAAGAAATCCCAAACTATCGAGTGGAATTTAGAATCCCAACAAGCTTTCGAACAAATTAAAACACTAATCACTTCAGCACCTATCTTAATCTCTCCAAATTTCGATGATAAGTTTTATATACAAACCGATGCCTCACTTACCGGGTTAGGTGCAATGTTGTTCCAGGTAAACAATGGTTTAGAACATCCAATCGCTTATGCGAGCCGTGCCTTAACTTCTGCCGAACAAAAATACTCTGCTACCGAACGAGAACTATTGGGTGTTATCTTTGGCATCGACAAATTTAGAGGATATGTCGAAGGTACACACTTTACCGTAATCACTGATTGTGCAGCACTCACTTGGCTTAATAACTTGAAACAACCCGCAGGTCGTTTGGCAAGATGGAACTTGCGTATATCTCAATTTACTTTCGATGTTAGGCATAGGCCTGGCAAATTAAATATCGTACCTGATGCGTTATCTCGAGATGTTTTTTCTCTTAACCTTCCAAATTTAATTCTGGATACCTGGTACCTCAATATGATAAAAAAAGTTTCCGATAATCCCAACAAATTTCCTACCTTTCGAGTAACTAATAATAGACTGTATAAATTTGTATCCTCGTCCCCACATAAAATATCGAATATACCTGAATGGAAACTCGTTGTGCCCACTGCAAATCGCAGTGAGGTGCTCAAATTATGTCACGACGATCCCTTAGCTGCACACCTTGGTGTTACAAAACTCTCGCGAAAATATCTGAATTGTATTACTGGCCCACACTTAAGCAATCTGTTTGTCGCTACATTAAAAGCTGCAAAATTTGTGGTTCCATAAAAGTTCGCAAGATGCTCGCCCTGGTTTAATGGGTAACTTTAAGCGTGTATCTTATCCCTTTCAATTAATATCGCTTGACTTATTAGGACCTCTCCCTCGATCGAAAAGAGGTAATCAATATCTTTTGGTTGTTACCGATTGGTTTTCTAAATTTGTTATGGTGCAACCCTTACGTAAAGCTACCTCCGCTGCAATAATTAAATTCCTAGAACAGAATGTCTTTCTTATCTTTGGTGTCCCCAGATTATTCTTTGTGACAATGGTGCACAATTTATCTCTAAAGATTTTCAGAATTTCGTTAAAAGTTACAAAGTACAAAAATTTGGTTTAACGCAAAATATCATCCCCAAGTAAACCCTACCGAGAGAGTAAATCGAGTGTTAATTACCGCTATCTCGTCTTATATTAATTCAGACCATACTACATGGGATGAACATATCTTTGAAATTGCTCAAGCTTTGCGTACATCTAAGCACGAAGCAACCCAATTCACTCCGTCTTTTCTTGTTTTTGGAAGATATACCCCAATCGATGGGAGTTACTATGGTTTAGTGCCTGACGATACTAACGTAATTGAATTTGACGATAAAGTACGCTGGGACAAAGACCAACAGTCATTACCTTCTATCTTTAACGACGTTAGAAAAATTTGTTAAAAGCTTACGAAAAGAGCAAGGACCATTATAACTTGCGTAAGCGAAATATTTCCTTTGCCTTAGGCGAACAAGTTTGGAAAAAGAACTATGTCTTATCGGATGCATCTAAGAAATTTTCTTCAAAATTGGCCCCTAAATTCATTCTGTGTAAAGTCACACGTGTTATTAGTCCTCTTATCTATGAACTTCAGGATACTGAAGGAAAACGCCAAGGCAGGTGGCATATTAAAGACCTTAAGCCATTCTCTGCTGACCCAAATGCTAATTAAGTTTTTCATGTCCCATTCTCCTCACCATCTACCTAATATTTTTTTGTTCTCGTCATCAATTAGTATCTTTAATTACTTATTCCTTCTCTCATATAGTATATAATTTCTTACACGTTTTTCCTTTACTTACCTTAATTTAGCTATCTTTTTCTTTTCGTTGACTTTCCTCGACCATACCGTTACTCATATATCACTTCATCCTCTACACCCCCCAATATAGCTCTGTCGTTTCATTTAATTAACCCTTGAAATTTTCCTACTACATATTGTTCGGTCTTTAGTATTTCTCTTATATGGTTTAATTGAAAGGTAATTGTCGTAACTTTGGTTAAAATAACCCATTGAATTTTTATGACTGGTTTTGGCTGATGTTGAGTGAATGCTTTCTTCTTTGGGCTCACATAGGACACGCGCAGTCTATGCCATTGAAAGAAATAGTTCATATTCGCAGTTGCAAAGGCTAGGATTGTCTATTCCATGTGTTTTCTTCTGAATTACTGCAGTCGCCCACATTATACTACATCATTACACTATATCTTTATTTGTTTTTCTACTAAATCAACATAACGTATAAACATTTTTTCGTTGTTTTTATTGAACTTTGTGGTGAGGTGCTATTGCTTCTTATTGTTATCTTATTAAATTCTCGGTTGTTTTAGCATATGGGGACAGTGTATCTGTATCTAACTGCTTTTAATTGGACATTTTGTGTGTTTAGGTGCTACCGATTTAAAAACTACCTTAAAACAGTTTGTTTTGTGTGTTTGTATCTGTGAAGATACTTTTAAGTTGTCGTGTCTATCTTTGTCTGATTTTCTTATCGTAGTCGAAGCACTCGTTAGGAAAATTATCGTACTAGTTCTCTTAGGAGTCTAGTGAATTTTAAAATGTGTATATCTTATCTTGTCGGATTAATATCGCAGGTGGTTCTTCAGA
Organism: Platerodrilus igneus; assembly: GCA_036346225.1. Classification (NCBI taxonomy): domain Eukaryota; kingdom Metazoa; phylum Arthropoda; class Insecta; order Coleoptera; family Lycidae; genus Platerodrilus; species Platerodrilus igneus. The sequence goes on from JARFIW010001591.1 coordinate 99,563, forward strand.
CTGCGCTGTGTTTTATAGGGACAATTCTCTACTTTCTCTCGGACGCTTGTCCAAAACTATACTTTTTCTTAACCCGCTATCTCCGCTATGCCTTATTCTTCTCTCGGTGGACCTGTTCTTGTCCCGGAACACCCGTCTGCCTCATAAGAATGATGTTCCCTCATTCCGAGCTACTGACCACACTTGTTGGTTGAGTAGCGCTTTGCTATCCACCTTTCCTCTGTCGCTTTTGCTCAATGCGAGCCCTTCCTCTTCTTTCTTCTACCTAGAGGTGCCTCTTATGCACTTCAAAACCAACCTCCTTCTTTTTACCTTTCCTATCTCTACTACCTTTTCTTTTCTGTTAGTCACCGTGTGGTTGTGCGGGAGGTTTTCACAGACACCTGGACCATGTCTCTGCGAATCTTTCGTGGGGTCATGCGGTGCCGCTGTTAGTGCATAGGCTCTGGCAGTGAAGGTATGTATGAGTGTGTGAATGTGTGAGTGAATGTGTATATCTTTATACCGTATGGATATCGGGTGAATAGTTTCACCGATATCGATCAACACTGGGTGCAGGAATGCACCCAAAGGTCTTTGCCGGTCCCCCGTGCTGTTCTTACGAACGGACCTGCCTCACAGGTTTCTCTTTTGGAGGGCACGGGTCAATCCCATTTAAACGGCTCTACTGGAGCCACTCTTGTTGTTATCATTGTCTTGGGTAATAACTAGGCCAATATCTTTGTCTTCTTTATTATCTTCGATAATACCTTTAGGTTTAATATCGTTATCTTATTGATTACCTTTGGTAATAACCTTAGTTTAGTATCGTTATCTTACCAATTACTGTTAGTAATAATTTTGGTTTAATTTATCGTTATCTTACCGACTACCGTTAGGAATGACTTCGAGTTATGTCGCGTTATCTTACCGGTTATCTTGAGCAATAACTTCTGTTTAAATTCATGTTACCTACTATCTCTTATAATCACTTTAACTTAATATCGTGTTATCTTATCGAGTATCTCAAATAATAACTAAAGCTTAATACCGTTATCTTATTCATTACCTTTGAGGATAACAACTTAAGCTTAATATCTTTACCTTATCTATTATCTTTAACATCAATTTGAGATCTTATCTTATCTTTTATCGTCCTAACGTGTGGTATATATGACCAGACGTGGGAATTATCTTTCTGAAAATTAAGTGAAAAAGCTAACCCAATTTAGAAATGTAATTTGTCAGGTTAGCATATAAGGATTTAGTAGGCGGTACTTTTGGTAAATTTGTGGATTCACAACTGTGTCATGGACAAGTTAAATGTGCATCGGAGGAAACCAAAGTACCAGAAACAAAATTTGCTAGAGTGCAAGTGACGCTCTCATGAACTTTTTAAATTTGGGCACTTCTTGCCAAAAAAGAAGAATAGTTTGATGCGACACTCATGTGTGTTTGCATATAAGAACTGTATGTTAGCTTTAGTTAGATAAGTTTAGATAGGTTTAGATAGGTTAGGCGACTTGTCGCACCCGTGTTAGTTTAAGCAGTGTTTCATGCTCCCGACAAATTTGTGCTGTCGGTAAGTAGTGTAGTCACAGACTATCGGGCTACCTATTCCGTTCCTGGTACTTCGGTAGACGTGTTATCGGTCGAAAAACCAGGTGGCGCCTTATATAAACATTTTGTAGGTTTTAAGTTAGGGTTTATGTAGGGTAGTAAGGACTTAGATTTTAAGCTGTTACTGTGCTAACAGACTTTTCTTTTTAAGTTTTTCTTTTGTGGCTTTGTCGCGATTGTTACGTGCAAACTGAATTTGCATAAACATTGTTTTAGTTCAGTTTTTAATGTACGGAAGTTTTCCGCCATAATTTTAAATACGCAAGACGCGCGAACATTTTAAATGAACTGGGCGGGGCTTCCGGCACGTCACAATAGTGCAATTGGAAGTGTGAATTATCCCTATAGGGGTATAGCAATGCTACAAAGAGTAGGGAGTTCCGCGGTTCTCGCGCGGAAACGTGGCTTTTACGCCAAACTTTGAAGTGAACAGTCGTGCCGGGTGTCGTGTTATCTTATTATGTAGATTTCCTTATCTTGAGTATCTTTCCTTAATTCCCTATTCCCGTCTTCCACTGCATATAGGAACGAAGATGACCCTGGACCATGACCCCGAGATAATTTGGATGTCCAACTCTACCAGCAGCGATGCCGAGGTTACCGTGGCGTGATTTCCTGCCGGTTAGCGGATCCTTCACGTGAGTAGATTATCTAATTTTTATTGTTTAAATTTTATGTACCTTCTCTTAATTATGGCGCAATATAAATTATCAGTGACGTCATGTGTATCTTATGAACTTTGGTAATTGTATTACCGGCTTTGAAGAGCCATCTATCGCCATTTCAATGTACCAGAATCTAAGTGTAACATTTTGTTAACTGCATTACCGACCAGGTAAAACTGTAAACGAAGTGTAGCAACATAAAATTAGAACAATGAAAATTAGAGAATCTACTCACGTGAGGAATCCGGTAACCGGCAGGAAGTCACGCTACGGCAGCCTCGGCTCCTAGTGCTGTTTGTAGAGCTCGGACATCGGGGTCGTGGGCTGCTCCAATGGCCTCGAGGTGCTGCAAATTTACCTACCTATGTAGGAAAAAGACAGGAACAGGTTAATTAGGAACGACAACAAAGATAATTAAGACAAGGGAATCTACATAGATACGATAAGATATCACACCCGGCACGACCGTTTCACTTCAAAGTTCGGCGAAAAAAGCCACGATTCAGGGCGAGAACCGCGAAACTCTTCCCCCACTCTTTGTCTACTATTGCCTTACCCCTATGGGGATAAGCACACTTGCGCAAACTCACTATTGTGACGTGCCGGAAGCTCCGCCCAGTCTATTTAAAAAGTTCCCGCGTCTCGCGTATTTGAAAATTATGGCGGGAAAACTTCCGTACATTAAAAACTAAACTAAAACAATGTTTAAGTGACCCTTGGCACGTAACAACGTTTAACTACAGTTTCTGCTGTAGGCTTTTGTTTATTTAGAATATCAGTTATGTCTGTGATTGATAACACACTCAACACTGTATTTGAATGCATGTCAAGTATACCACTACGCATAACCAATACAAATTCTCTTGGCTTATTCACTAATACATCAGATGCAAGAGTCAAAATTGGTTCAGTAACACAATTTTGCTTTGGTACATCATACCATCCATAAGATCTATAGGATGATTGTAAAGTAGACATTTCATCACTTGTTAATGAAGCAAATGAAGAAAGTGCCTTATCTACCAAAAATGACTTGCCTTGTAATAAATAATTTAAAATCTTCCATCTGCATTTATATCCGAGATGAGCACAAACACGGATCGTGCTAATTTGGTTGGTAAAGTTTTAGTAAGTAGCATCTGGTAACTAAGAATTTGACCTATTAACTTAAAGTTTGATTTTTCTTTTTGTATACGATGCAAAGGTAAAAATTGCAGTAGTAAATCTTCACCTCGAAAGAAATCTTGTAGTACAGCATTCCAAAAAAGTGTAAACGCTTTTCTTGTTAATCCACCTAAATCGTAACCATTCTCACTTTTAAACATAATTTGGAGTGGTTTGAGCGTAACTTCAGGCACTTCATAAAACATAAACATATTAGCCATAAGATCATTTCGCTCTAATTCCAAAATGAAAGAATCATTGAAAACTAAAACAAATTAAACATATAGTTTACTTGAAATGAAGTAATTATTACATAGAAACTATAATGGTAACACATCTTCTAAAATGCCCCGTTCAGAATGAAACAAAGAAAATGAACGCAAGTTTGCAAATTTCATTTAAATAAGTACCTGTATCAGTTTCATTTTCAAGCACTTCATCCACATGTGCTGTAATTTCAACATCTGATGGTGTTTGAACTAGAAGCAAGGTAATTATTTTTGTTATAAATACAGTTGAATAAATCTTACAGTCGTGTGATATCGTGGGTTCAGAGAGAGGTAGCACAGAATTATTTTCAACTGTTGGCGCTGTAACAGTTACAAGGTCTTCTCTTTCTACGACTGTTTGTATTGATATATTTCGTTGGGACCTTCGCCTGTGTGATGGTATTTTTGAATAATCTTTTGTGTAGCATTATATATTAGAAAACAAGCTGCAGAGTTTTTAAAATTACATTTACATAACTTATAGCTTACATTATTATGTCATACTATTATAGCCCCAGCGGTGCGGTATGCGAGCCACTACAGTCAGTTGGTAGCAATATTAAATAATTGCAAAAATGATGCGCAAATAAGACATTACGTCACATATTTATTCAAAATTACTACATCACATAAGAACCAAAAAAGTACTTACGTAAACTGTAGGGCTTCTCACAGCATTACTCCATGATGGCGGCAGCGGGGCTCCGTTGATCTTTCGGGCGTGGGTAATTCGTTGGCCCGGTTGAAACCAAATTAAATTTGTTTTCTTCGTTCCTATGCAGCGAGCGACAGGAAACGGGTATAAGGAACGATAATCAGAGATAAGGCAAAAGAACCTACATCACAAAAAAAAGAAGACACGATAAGACACAAAGATAACTACATTCCTCCACGTCTCGGTCACCAGTCTCGACGTGTCGGAAATCCCCACCACTTACCTTACACTCCGCGTCGGCGCAATCTCGCGCAAACGCACTGTCTAAAGTGACGGAAATACACACACGTCTTTTCAAATTATTGGCGCGAAATCCTTACAAATTAACACTTGAATTGAAAATGTTTAGTGCCGATTTTTCGGCACGTAGCAATACAAGAATTATCCTGAATGCAATATGACAAATCCATTACTGTTAAATCCCACATAATGCTGCCAAATTCATTTATTGTAAACACACAGAAGTTTCTGTAGTTTTATTTTATTGTTATTCTACCCTACAATAGACCTGCTGTTCTGAAACCTCTAACTGCTAACCCAAATTACAGCAGATATTTTATTCGCTCTATTTTGCAAGAAATTGGTTATATTTTAGTACCATTATTATATATGAGCTTCTACATACAACTGAATGCAAAAGTATTGAATTTCAAACATCTTTGTCCGTTTAGAAATTACAACTGTCTTATTCCAAAGCATATACAGTTAATTTTGCTAATGGTAACGTATTCTACTATGTGTTTTACGAACATTATATTATGCAGCTTGCCACTGATTGTTTTTAATTTTACAGGGAGTCTCTATTATCAGTGCAAAAACTTTAGGTGGTGGTAGGGGACACTTTCTAAGAAGAAAGGTTAAATAACATTTTTTTCAAGTCCCCACCCTGAAGAGGCGGGTCAATTTATAGCATTTTTGTGGATGTTTTTAAATAGATATAGCATCAAAAGTATTAACTTTAGCATGTTGACCATTTAAAACTAATCTAAAGAGCGTAAAATTTACTACAAGTTTGCATTTTATCAATTTTTGGTCTAAAGCAAAGGGTAGGATTTATCAAGAGATTTATATAAAAAAATGAAAAGAATTTACAAATTTTTTTTTAATACCTAAAAATGTAACTTTCAAACAGCAAGAGTTTGAAAAAACCGAACACCCACCCACGATATGCTGTAATTTGACCAAGTCCTTTAGGGACGGAACTTAGAAAAAAAGTTTTATTTAAATTTATTTGTTAGAAAAGTGTCCCATACCACCACGTAAAATATTTGCACCAATAAGAGAAACACCCTGTAGAAGTTTATACTTTAATACTTTTGTTTTTCCCATTTCAATGGTGTCAGAACTGAAGATAAATTTACTTACGGAACAGGCAACTTTAAATGCTTTTTTGCTTAACAGGCTGTTACAGCCACATTGGGATGTTATGCTGTTACTAGGTTATTGTATATATTTTCACTTGCATGTATGATAGTTGGGTGATCTATATTTTCAGGGGTAGATTATAACATCTAATAGGAATCAATTATTCGAGTAACGAACGTATTCGTATAAAGTATATCCTAATTAGTAATGCAATTAATTATCAAGGTTGGTTTTGTATATAGTTCTGAAAGTTTGGGGAATATTTACATTTCATTATTCTTTAAGCAAGGAATATTAATGTCAACATTGGTTATAGAATTATCTCTACAAATTAACATTCATTCTAGTTATTCAGTTTGTGTTGTGATTTATTCTTATCAAGCTTCATATCATCGCTTAAATACACTTCGTGTTTAAATTTTCAAATGTTACGTTTGTCAATATAATCTCAATAAGAATTTTAATATGTAATCCTAAGTAAACCCCAATATTTGCAACACACCTAGTGGTGCCTATTTTACAGTTGATATATCTAATTAGCTATGGCTAATGTGTTGGGACAAAATAATTGTATCACAACAATTGAGCCAGCTGTTGTTTACAACCTTTAACTTATATTCTTAAGCGATTTAATAAAAATATATTACATTTATAATGTAGATAAATAAATACATTCAGAAATAACATCATTATGGAATACGTGGTAATATGCACAGCCATCTGCCGAAAATATACGAAGATGTATTATATCCCCGTAAACGCGGTACATGCGCCTCAAATGACAGTTGGTAGTGATATTACATAACGTGAAAATTGACGCGCAAATTTAGATGACGTCACACAATATGCAATTTATGGCACGTAATTGCACAAATTTTTAAAGAAAATAAATTTTAACGAAAACCCCCAAAGGGGCCACTTACGTAAACAGGTAGAGCTTCCTTCAGAATTACTTCATGATGGCGGCGGCTTCCTTCAAGATCACTCCACGATAGCGGCTGCGGGGCTCCGTGGATCTTTTTCGGGCGTCGGCTGTCTTGACTAAACTTTCTCGGGTATGGGCTGCTCGCGGCTCTTTCTTGGGTGTGAGAACTCTTAAGCCAGGTTGCATCCAAATCCGCTTGTCTTCTTCCTATATGTAGACAAATATAAGCTAAGGGAGACAGGTAAAAGGTACGATAATTTGGGAACACAGGAAACCTACATATCAGAAAAAAGACATGGTAAGACACGATACCACTGTCTTCCCGTTTCGGAGGCAAGTCCTAACCGTCTTTCGGAAATTCCCCACTTCCTTCTCCCGCCACACGCGCTGGCGCGAAATCTCGCGCAACGCACTTCTGAAGTGACGGAAATACGCGCAACAAGTCTTTTAAATTTATGGCGCGAAATCTTCACATATTAAAACTTAATTAAAAATGTCTAGTGCCGAAATTTTTGGCACGTAACAGATGAAGGTATCGAATAAATATGAACTGGTTCGGAATCAAAAAGGGTCTAAGGTCGCTGCTTATCAAATCAACATGGCTCGCTTAGCGTCCTGGGATCTAAGAATCGCGATAGTGAAGAAGAATTAAATATAGCGTCGAGAATGGTCGACGTTATGATTTTTATTTGTAGTGGCAATGTAGAGAAATAAATCGGTACATTTGTTCATCATTTAATACCATAGTTCGTTTAAGGTGTATCCTCATGATCGTCAGCTTCGTTTCGGTTTTTAACTAAACAAATGTTTTAATTATCAGTGAAGAGGCTTGGTCAAAGTTCAAGCAACGATAATTTGCTACGTAAACAGCACGACATCAATACTTATATCTGGTTGATATTACAGGTGTCAAACTGAATACTTCAGGTGCGTACTAGTTATACTTTTATTCGACAGATGCCATTTGTCAACTACTTTTGTTTATATTATAACAATGGTATAATAAAACCTAATGTGACTAAGAATATTTCATAAATTTAAAGTGAACTAAAAATTTAGGAATGACTGTATTTCACATTGATTGAATAATTAGACAATATTGATCAATGCATTTAAATCTAAACATAGTTCTTGCTAATTTAAACATAATTTGATATAACAGCTATCAATTAAAGCTTTAAATTGTCTATCTCTTGTTATGATTAAAGAGGGACGATCTAATACTCTTACGAGTTCATAAAAATGTGTTGTTTTCACTTATAAAAATTTTATACTTCAACTTACTTAGATATGTAACTTGTATGAATCATGTTACTGATATAAAATCTTTTGTCTAAGTATAATTTTGCCTTTTCTATCATCTGAGTAGGAAACGTTGCTTATTTACTTACTTTACTCATGAATTTTAAAATCTATTCATTCCAATTGTAAGTAGTTAACGGATCCGATTTCTACATATCATAAATATTGTTGCATATTTATTAGAACTAAACGTTAAATTCCATTATTAACGTGAAATTTAAAATCAAGAGAATTATATTTTCAATTTATAAAAACATAGTTAAAGAAAGCTTTTGCACAAACATTTTTTGAGTACTTGAATTATAAATACGTTCAATTTTTTTGTAATAACATATAATTTGTCAAAGGATAATATGTTACATTATACTTTTCTAAGAAACCTAGAACACTTTTATTAAAACAACAAAGAAAAGATATAAAATTTTTAAGTATATGAAGATACTTTCAATATTATGTTATTTTGAAAAATATTGGAGTGGGCAAATTGCTTCCTCATGTGTTATATTTTTAATCTTGTAATTTATTTCAGGTATTTCATCGTTGTAGCCAATTTATGGGTTCTGCATTCCCCTTTTCTTCTGAATGTAGTGGCGCTCAATATTTAGTTTAAATTTTAATATCTATCTCCCTTTCTGAACCATGCTTTCTACCGCTTAGAGTAATGTCTAGGGCATAGCACCGGTAACATCAATTAGGCGTCGCCGTGGATCAATGTAGTTAGCGAAAGACTACAGATCCCAAGGTCCCGGGTTCAAATCCCGACACGGCCGACTGCTTGAAAAATGGCAGGTGAGCATTTTTCACAAAAATTACGCCCTCGTTCGGATGAGAGGTTAAACGGAGGTCTCGTGTGTGAGTGTTGTCATGCACGTTAAAGATCCCTACCTTGCTTGGAACGACAAGGGTTCGGCAAAATTCTAAATTTTCGGGCAACAAAAAACTCGCCTCCTGGCCAATGTAGTACCTTCGGGTGGAGCATTGGGAATGTAAATGAACGATAACACCAATTACCTGTATAAGGTAAAACGGTAAAAATATTTTTGTGAAAGATTTATGCAATCATTCTTATTATTTTCAATTATCTTGTGAAATCTATATGAGTAAATAGTCTAGGGTATGTTTATGCTTCATTAAACGTTTCTGTCAGAATTCCACAGGTGAGTGGACTTGCGCATTTGTGCCGTGTCTGATCATCTGAAGTTTCTCAACAGAGACGTACTGTTTAGAAGGTCATGTTTATATTCATACAGTTAACGACATTTATTTAGTCTCTCAGAATTTATTGCATCACTTTTCGTAGTGTAGAATTGCTATTTGTCAAGGGTACATTGCTTGTAATAATTTTACGAGTTCATTCAGAGGACTCATAATTCCCACTCTAGTTTTAAATATTATTTTAAAGGGATCCGCCTATGGATTAGTTATTTATCAGCACAGACCACATAAACAATAGATGGGAAACATCCATATAAACAATCAAAACTTAGTTGCTAGCGCCATCAAGGGGGCTGGTACCTTAACATTAGCCCGGACCTTAACCATATCTACTTAAAAACTTCAGCATGATGCCATCTAGTAATACATACAGGATTTAGCGTTTTAGATAAGGTTTAAATCTCGGTTGGGATTTAGACTAGGCCGTTCTCACTGCTTCGGTTTAAATGCTCGCTCCTAGTAGAGTATCACTAAGTTGCCAAAGTTACATTGTTTAAATTACTATAACTTTTTCAATAATATAATGTAAATTTGATAACTTAAGTGACACTTTACTAAGTCGAACATTTAAGTCGAAGCGATGCAAACGATCTTTACGCAGCAACTCAATTAAGCCAATTTGTATAACACATATCCTTTGATTTATATACTTTGTAACATATTGGGTATACAAATGGTAGTGATACAATTTATCTTTCTTCTATTGCACTTACATGCATTTAATTACTTGCAAATAACTACATTTTAAAACATTATTATCTGCTTTACACAGCAATAATAATTTATGAAGAAACACAAATGTCGGGAGGTACATATATTTATTGTAAATATGTGCTTACAGTACAAACACTCATCTGAATAAATAATTATATTTCAAGCTTTGACACTATACAACACACAATATTTGGATTTATATATAAATATTATCATGCATCTGAAATAGTGCGAGCTAAGTACGCTACTCTTGAAAGCTACAAAACGTATTGTAACATTTTTTTATAATAACTATAGCTACATATCAGGTACCTTATAATAAATCAATATTTAATACATATTTCTAATCCTAAAAGCTGGATCTCAACTGAAAGTAATATACAGCTAACAATGAAAATCGGCATATCTTAAAAAACTTACTATAGTTGATACAAGACATGCTCTTTTCCAGGCCAAAAAATTAGTCAACTTACATCTAGTTTGATTAGAAAAGCACTGTTTTTGTGCCAGCCAGATCAAATGATCATGGTAATCATTGTTTTGATCTTACTACAATTTTACAATTACAATACAGTGCTACTACAACAGACCATTCTATTTTTTAAAGTATCATTCCAAATAACAATATTATTCCGGTGGTTTGACTCTCTAGTATAATGATTGACATGCGAAATTGTTTAATTTAGTTATAATTTATTTTTACAAGCTAACTGTATATCTTCGTTGCCAGTGCATAACACAAACACATAACTTGTCTTACAATTTAGATATGTAACTTATAATCTACTATTTATTATTATTATTATTTAAAATACAATGCTGCTAACAGCGGTGGTAGCAATCAAAAGTATTAACGTTGTTTAACGTATATTTTATAAATTAAATTAATAAATTGCTTTGGCAAACTGACCCTATTGTTTCAGGAAAAGGATCAAATATATCTTGGGACTAGTGCATTCCACAACGTGCCACCTTTGACAACAGGGAATTGACTCCAAAAGAAGTGGAGTATTTTTACTACTGCATGTTATGCAAATACGGTTACCAGTAATAATTATGTAGGTGATTGTACCTAGCCAGTTCTTTTAAAGGTTGATTTCGTTATGGCACTATATTACAATAAGTAATATTTACTTATGTCGACTGGCAAATGGTTCCCACTCTAGGGACTAATAAACTAAACAGCTTATTTTATTGTCATAGCTGCTCAGAACCTGACAAGCTGCTTTACATTGAACTGCCTCAAGGTGTAAAGCGAAATATTGGGTTGGGAGATCCCAAGTGCTAAATAATGGTTTAGAAATCCCACAAGACAGACATATGCTACCTTATGTTGTAGGAAACACCAGAAAGGCATTACCTATTTGAGAAAATTCAATTTTGTGTTAGCTTTGGAAGTTGCATAAATTACACGTTTATTCCATTTCAGGTTGTGACTGATAATAATACTCAAGAATTTACAATTGTCAGATTGGTTTGAGAGTTCCCAAACTCAATGTATAAGAATAGGTATAGGTAGAGTTGTACACACCACATTAAACCCACTCAGTCATATTGCAGTTGCTTGACATTCCATTGGCATCTACCCATGTAGTGAGGCAGTAGATTTGAAAACTAAATAATGCGGGCTTTCTTATCGTTTACATATTATCAACTCGAGATATTAACTGTGATACTAATATTATTATTAACCTTGATAATAGTATTATTGTATAAGTTTTAATAGTCATATAATTGCTTTGGGATAAATATTTCTAAATTAATTGATTAATTAAGAATAAGGTGGAACCAACTACCAATAATCCTTGCGACACTCTGGAAAATACAGCAACTGATTTGAAAGTAGTGTCTCCAATATTAACTTGCTGGGTGCAGCCAGTTAAAAAGAATTTAGTTCATGGCAGAACAACCAATTTCACCCAATCGTTTGAAAAGTAGTTTGTAAAGCATGCTATCAAAAGGCTTTAGTCATATCAACAAATTTAACGTCGACAAGTATTTCTTTGTCAAGGTTATCTGCAATAGTTTGTATAAATCACGTGGAAGCAGCCTCATAAGAGTACTATCGTTCTGAAGCCAAATTAAAAGGAACCCGAGAAATTGATAGCATCTAGGATTTCCATTATGTAGCAATTTATAGCTCTCAAATGTACAACAGATTGTACATAATAGACTGGTGGAACTATAGTTCAATGAGTTAGATTTAACTCCCTTTTATGCACTGGCATTACATGTTCCTTGTGCCAATTTGACTGAATTGTTATTAATGCAGATATTAAATAGCCAGTTTAGGTATGTTAATATCAACTTTCTACAAATATTAATCAATTGACTGTTGATTAAGTGTCAAACCTCTTTGTTATAGTAGAGAGATCTTTTAGGCAAAATAGTTCCCAGTTAACCGACCACTGTGGTTTATCCAATAATGGTAATTAACGGCCAGAAACTTATAAAGTCTTACTATACTAGCATTTTTGTAGTAATCACCGCTCTCCAAACACTGCAATTTATTTGAATTATTTAAATCTAGGCGAACTGGATGATTCACTTAATGGGTCGAGGACGGTGCATGAGAGAATTATTGTTCATACCATTATCCAGAACAATATGGCCCCTGGTTTCATTGTGCAGTATTTGCCCCAAGTCCTCAGAGAGATGGTAGTTAATATGAAATGTTCATAACGACTCATAGATTTGATGGTCTATATCGCACTTAAGAAAGTTAATCTCATTACCCACCAATATGTCTGTATGAGTATCTGAACTACTATTTGATTATGTAATTATCGTCACGAGCTGATCAAGTAAGACTACCGACTGAAGTCTGTAGGCTGCTATGAGACACATCAGTTTGTCATTTGAGTGGATGTTAACTGAAATAATTTTGTACAGTGCATCATACACAGGTGAAGATGTTGGTATTGTGTTATGCATGGCAATTAGGAATGTAACACCTCCTAACAAGTGGTCACATTGGTAGCTACAGTGGCAGTTTTACGGTCGAGAATACAATTTGCAAACGAGATCCGAAGGATCGAGTATTCGAGACCAAAACTGCACTGTACGATTCAAGGTGCATTTAAGACTTTTCATCATACCATCATAAATTATTAAAGCAAAAAAAATCGAAGCAATCTTTGTGGAGTTCCATTTTTCTATACGTTGAATAAAAAAATAGCAAATATCAAGCCAGTAACACTTTCATTGTGATGACAATTTACTTCTCCCAAATATTAATAATAGCTAATAGCATCGAAATTTGGAAGTTTTTGCACTTTGAATACAAACTTCAGTGCCGAATAAAATATTACATCTTGCTGTCATGCTGACAATGAACACGGAATGTAAAGTGTTACATTTCAAATAAAAGTGCTGAAATGAACTATTTTTGAAATAGTGTAACATGCCTTTTTTCTTATATTTTAGCATCTGTGCTTGGCACTATTAGCATATAAATGCTAATATCTACATTTAAATATAAAATTACTCTCGTTATTATGTATTAATATTTTCTATAAGAATTTATCTCGCACAATTCTGGATTATTAGTTTTAATCCACAAGTTACTAATTTGTTTACATAAGTACAAATAAATATATCTATATGAAATTTTCCTATTGGTTATTTCTGAAGTGTTTATTCCAAAAGCACAACTGGTGTGGTTCTAATTTTGTATTATTGAGAATAATCGCTAGAGATCGTCCATCCCAAAGATGGCCGAAAATAATTTATTTGAAGTGTCAAATTTTCATTTCTCTGATATCTGATTGCTTATTTGGCACTGTTGAGCATTTGTGATTTAACTTTTACCTTTGCCTCATGTGTTACCTGGTATGTACATTTTCTAATTATAAATCCTAAATTAACATTTAAATATATTTCTAGATGTTTTGTATAATGGATGAAGCAGTTGTGTATTCCTTAATCGCATCAAGTAGTTATAAAGATGGTAAGATATTAATGGATTTAATTTTCCTTTGAACTCGTGTTAGATTGTCACTTTTGTAACACAACTGAATTTTCTAGGGTGCTCCTGTAACATATGCTGCTCCATTGGATTTATATCCTCCGGTTAAGTATTCTCCGGTAAAGTATTTTCCGGTCAAGTATGCTCCGGTCAAATATGCGTCACGGTGACGTGTTTTCTCTTATTCGGATTTTCCACATGGAAAAGTTGCTTGTCGCACAACCAGATGATGTAAAATAACACTCATCACAAGAATTTTATATTTATTTCCTTCTACTTTACATATTACTGCTCAGTTATTATTTTATTGAAAAATATCTACAAGTTTAATTTTATGGAACAGAAGTCTGTTAAGGACAACATTTGAAGTTGACCACATTTTGTATTTGTACCTACACTAGGAGTTCCTCCAACGCAGGATATCTCAGTTTCCTGGATATTGAAGGATTCTTATAAATTAAGTAACTTTAGTTCAGTTACTGATACTACAGGTAGTATGAAATTTAAACTTTTACCTTATCGTTTTTCTGTTGAAATAAAGAGGCCTAACCTCTATTTAAATTTGTCTTTGTCACTACAAATATTTTGTATTGATTATTAATTACGTTTTACTTATCTTAAAGTTTTGATTATTAAGTACATTTTACTTACCTTAAATGATTTCAAATATAATTCTCTAATACATAACCGAAAAATATGTAAACATTTGGATCTTCATGAAGCTTCTTATGGTGAAAAGGTTTATTACTTGAACTTTCTTTCATGTGCATTTGTTACATGACATTATTACAATTATGATCACTTTTTGATTTACTACTGCATTAAGTAAAATTTTAAGTTTCTAAACAGAGATTATTTATTTTGATTTCTCTATAGAAATTTTCTCGTGTACATTTTATTAAATATGTGAATTATATCATGTTAAAATATATAGCGATGTCTGCTATGTTAATGACACAAGCGTATATCTTATACATGCCTTTGGAATTGTAATAATCGAGTATTAATGTACATATTTAGTCGAATTTCTCTTATCGTGTTTTAACTTTTGTTTCTCTAAGTTATTTTACAGTTGTGTAATCCAGTGTCTTGATATTTAAATTTTAACATTTAGATATTCTCAAAACATTCCCCTTACCCTGACGATTTCAAGTCTCGTGCAGCCTCCGAAACCATAAAGGTCGATGCAAGCTGTGCCGAAGTATTTCTTATACTTCGTCGTGCGCTTACTCTTTTTATAACATCGAGAAAAGAGTAAGGTGCAATAGGTATAACGAAAAAGTCATTTTAGCTACTGCTCGTGGTTTTATCCTGAAGTGATTTGAAGACAATTTCTTTAACCTGAACATTTGCTAGACAGTAATGTAGAATCACGAGACCATCTTTAGCAACTAATTAAAGGATTGCACAACTTGAAGAATCTATAGTGTTGTATTGTTGATGCAATAAGTGACTGCATCAGAAGAGTATATGTTAAGAAACTAATGAACATTTAGAGGTTTCCATAGAACACCACAAAACTTGTGTTCCATACTACCATAGAATAATAACACCCCCAAAAGAAGTGACACTCTTTAAAAATCCTTTGTTTTTCATGTACCAAAAATACATGACCTTCAGCCATTATTCTGTAGGTTTAGAAATACAGAGGGAAATTTAAAAAAGTTGGGTTAGAAATCGATTTAAAATTTAAATAGAGTATTGTGTGCATAACTGTATACTTTATGCTCTAGTATTATGAAGTCAGTAGGAATCTTTGAATGAAATTCAACAAGTGCATTGTATTGTCAGAGTGATTATTTTTAGTCTCCTACAAAAGGTCAGACATTTGTAAGAGTCACTTTGAAAATAATATATTGAATTACCAATAACCATTTACATATATAACACAATCACATCAATGCATGAACATTACCAAATCAATTTATTGAAAAGAACATTTTATTTAACAGATTACAAAATAAAACATGCACAATAAATTAAACAATAAAACAAATGTGTGCACAATCAGAGAAGTTGAAGTCGTGCACCCTAACAACAAGAATCACTTGCACAAATTGGCTAAAAAATCAGTAGATTCTAATATCAAAATATGCTGTAGATATTCCAGCAAACACAAATATGTAATAATTACATAATAAAAATATAATCACAAAAATGTTGTACATATACTTATACAGTGTGTCTACTTAAGTTGGCGGCATATGCAAAACTTTTTTATTTTTAGGTTTAGGAAAAAAAGTTACTCTTTATAAAAAGTTCTGCTTGATATGAAACCTAAAATAAAACCTTAAAATTTCAAAATTTATTAGTCATATACGAAGTTTATCAATAGATGTGAATTTGGTGCAAGAGTAAAGTACGTTTTTTTTTTTGACAATTTCGAAAATTGTTATTATGAAATGTTGTTCAGAATCAAAAACCAGGTTCAAATATGCAAAAATTAATCAATCATATAAATTTTTTTCAGACTTTTCTAAAATAAAAAATTTATTTAAACTTACGCGTTATTTCATTTAATCTAAGATGCACTGGCAAGAACTGTCCATGAAATATAATTTCTCAGCATTTCGAAACACTTTTTTTAATAGCAATAGTTCAATAATATGCAATAGTTTTTGTTACACATACGGATCTTATTATTCCGTCCCTCAATTAACTACCGCTTCAACATATCCGCCTTCTCTGTAAATACTGGTAATCGTTCTATCTCAAAACTATGTTAACACTCTTCTAATCATTGTCGGTGTTTTACTCTGAACGATTTCTTTAATGGTTTGTTCTGAATGGACATCATCTGTGAATGGCCCTTGGAGGTACAACTTCTCTTTCAATTAGCTCCACAAGAAAAAGTCGAGTGGGGTCAAATCTGGAGAGCGAGGTGGCCAACGAATTTCCGAAAACCGATGCACAACTCTTCCATTAAAATAATTTTCAAGGTATTGTCTTACATCTAACCTGCTATGGCATGAGGCACCATCCTGCTGAAACCATATCTGTGGATGTTCAAGTAGGGGTAGATCATCAAGAAAATCATCTAGTTCTTTTTGTAGAAAGAGTCTGCATTCAAGGACTCTCGAATAAAGAAAGGTCCAATTATTTCATTTTTAAAAATTCCACACTCCACGTTAGTTTTGAAAGCATACTGGTTGCGAGTTTTGATTGTAAAATGTGGATTAGTCTCACTCCACCAACAGCAGTTTTGTGAAGAAACTGTTCAAATTGATGAAAAATGTTGCTACATCCGAAAAAGGACTATGTCTTGCCATAAATGGATTATCTTCCAACTTTTCTTGGATATCACAACAGAATTCAAAGCGTCTATCATGATCTCCTGGCCTTAACGTATGAATAAATTGCGGCTTGTACGGGTGCAATTTGTTCTTTTTCAAAATTTTTAAAACAGTGTTTTTATTTACAGTGTTTGGCATCAAAGATGCCTCTTTTTGCAAAGAATGTTTCGGATGTTCAATTGTTGAGAGCATTACTTCAAACTCCATCTTATCATAAATAACCAGTTTTTGACGTTTGTTGGTATATCTATTTTTTACATCTCCAGAATTCTTAAATTTCATTAATAGTTTTCTTACTGTTTCATTGTGAACCCTTTTTTCTGGATGTCGGTTTTTGAAAATGCCGGCAAACAATTTTAGTCAGTGCATCCTAGATTAAATTCTTACAGTTTAAAAAGTCGATAATACAGTTAAAAAAGTTCATAAACACATCGCGCAAGCGCAATGAATAAGAAAGCGAGCAACGCCCCTGGCGGATGGTAACAACAACCTTATTACAGATTCCGCGTTGCCAAACCCCAATGACGTCACCAATGCACAAATTATATTGCGTAATAATCGGAAAAAAATACATAAATGTCAGACAGAAGATAGTACAATAATTACTCACATGGATATGTCCCTGCGTTAAAGTTGACTTCTTTTCAAGTCCATCAGGGCTCCATCCCGGAGGGATTAAAGATGGTGATTCCTCCGGAGCTGCTCGCGGAACATGGACATCAGAGTCGTATAGGGTCGTGGAGTATGGTTCGCCGAAGGTTGCATATTTATTCCTACCTATGTAGGGATCGGATAAGGAAAAAAACAGGTAAAGGGCGACAACAAAGATAATTAGGCAGGATATCTACATAGATAAAGATAAGCACGATACGATACCTCAAAGCGCCCACTCCACTCGAAGGTTCTGGCGAAAAAGCCACGTAAAAGCGTCTCGGAAACGCTTGTCCCCACTCTTTTGTCTTTTTCACGTCGGCGCGAAGTTATTCGTCCAACCCTCCCGCGTCGCGCGATCTGCGCAAACGCACTGTGACGTACGGAACAACGCGCCTAGTCTTTTGAAATTCCGCGCACCGCGTTTTTTGAAAATATGGCGCGAAACCTCCGTACATCAAAATTAACCTAATACATGTTTAAGTGCCAATTTGATTGGCACGTAACAAAATGTATTAGAGAAAAGATTGAAAAAGTAAGAAAAAGTTTTTTACGATAGATATAATTGCATATTTTACCGTAGTTTTTAATTCTAAATAACTTTTTATAACAATTTTCAAAATACTTAAAAATAAAGGTACTTTACTCTTGTACCAAATTTATATTTATTGATAAATCTCGTATGCGACTGATAAATTTAGCTATTTGAATGTTTTATTTTAGGTTTCATACCAAGCAGAACTTTTTATAGAGTAACTTTTTTTCCTAAAACTAAAAATAAAAAAGTTTTCCATATGCCGCCAACTTAAGTAGACACATTGTATATAAATACTGTAAGTTTTACAAATGATATAGATAATCTACAGTTAAATGTCAGCTACATTGACTATGTATACTTGTATAAGATGGCTAAATAAATGTTTATATAGATTTTATATAATTTAATATATGCTACCTACATAATTACTATGTCGTATGGATATATAGCATTAAATAGTATTAATGTAAACATTATATTTGTTTTACGTAGTAAATATAATACACAAAAGGTAAGTATTTTTCAAACGTGTTTTAGCATTCCAAAAAATGAATTTTCATATTTGCACCTCAAAATACGAGGAAATCATGACGAGGATTCTTAATCTCGAACGCTACTGTTAGAAATTTTGTTCCATGTAAACAAAGTGAAGAAAATCATATTTATTAAAACTGAAATCATTTACATTTTATTTTTATAAACAGGACTATTTAGGTCGATGTCTCAAAAATCATTAGAGGTAATATGGAAAGTTTTAATGATAATACAATTTTTTCGATCATTATTCAGGCAGTTTCGAGCTAGTCGCAACCATTCACTCACTTCGGTTACAAAACCTTATTCTTTTATGTTATACTAGCTGCACAAGTCGGCTTCGACGACAACTCTTGCGAAGAAAACATTCTCAAAAATAAGGTTTCTATCCTTGTGGGTGATGGTTGCTATAATTGTATACATTTTGTTTTTGTTACATGCCAAAAACTGTAAATTGTGTTGTGTAAAATTTAGTCCACTATTTTATAGCATCTACATAAAATGTTGTACAACAATTACATAAACCATGGTACTTAAAAATTATCTTAAAATTATATAGCATTTACATCATGTGTTTCGCTTTGCTGGGTTATTAATAATGAGCGTTCATTTAAGTGAATAAAATACATTTGTCTAATACTGCCAAAACTATATTTATTTTCAATTGACATAAACACAATTGTGAAGTTAAAAAAGCACAATGCAAAATAATTTTCAAAGTGCTTGATTGTACAAGTTTGTTACTGTTTAATTATATAAAAAGGTAGGTAATATAGGTAGATAAGTAATAATAATAGGAGGACAAACTCCAAATATCCCGTTTCAAAACATGTGATTTCTAAAGTATCTTTTTTATCTGATGTAGTTGCAGTCCTAAAACAACTCCTAGTGTATTTTCAGAAAATTGCATGAAGAAACTTTTTCGGGTTTTTGCTAATTTGTAAACTGCGACTGGCTTTAAAGTTGGGCGGATCTATTGCATCAACATCAGGCCCTCTATTATTATCGAAATCACTAGAATTAGGTTTTAATGTAAAACTAACTGCAATTACTTTTAAAGAATGTGTAGTTTTTTCCAATAAACTTCTTTGTTTAAGTGTTAACTTTTGAGATGCAGTGTAACCACTTATTGTATCCAAAGATCAATTAAGGCGAAACATTAACATTTTTACGATTTTTGTAGCAGATACTGAATTTACTATATTTGCACTGTCTGTACTTACACAATCAACCTGATCTAATATGATTAGTACTAGCATTAGATTCTATTGCAGTTTGTTAAACCCTATGATCAAATAAGTCCCTTTCAAATGGATTAATAAAACTTCAAAACGAACACTAACTGAGTAGTCTATAATACCTCTCAGCAACGTGTTTTAAGTCCAAAATAATTCCGTGGTTTGTTACTGGTAAACTATTTGTACATATAATATAATCACTGCCGCAGAGGCAGCTCAACCGGCTGCCGCGCAACAGCAGGCTCAACCTCCACCTCCTGAGCAGCTACAGCGAGCTCCGCTCCTACAGCAACCTCAGGAGGCTGAGGTAGATGAACCATCGACTGCGTCAAGCAGCCAGATGGACACAGCAGACTCGGATCCGCTGCTAGTGGGATGGCTTGCGGAAGAGTATAGTAAAGCGTCACTGGACAGCCCGCCCAGCGACGCTCGATAAGCAAGTTTGACCCGTCACAGACCAATGGCGGGACTAAACTTTATACAATTAAACCTGCAACATTGCAGGGCGGCTGCAGCATCGTTATGCAGACACCTGAGCAATAACCAGGCCATTGCCCTTATCCAAGAACCCTGGGTGGCATGCTCAGGAATCTCGGGACTAGGAAGTCTAAATGGTACTATCTTTGCGGCTAGTAACCAACCTAAGCCTAGGGCATGCATCTACATACCCAGGCACATAAATGCCCTCCTCCTGCCACAACTGAGTGGCCGTGACGTCACAGCCGTACAGATCACATGCAGGCTGGGAGGAATTACTGACATAATCTTGGTTTCAGCCTATTTTCCAATTGACCATGACCCACCTCCTCCGGAGTTGACGGCAGTCATTGATCACTGTAATAGGCACAAAAAGCATCTGATTATCGGATGCGATTCCAACGCGCACCATGTGGTATGGGGTAGCGCAGATACTAACCCCCGTGGAAAAGTACTACTCGAGTATATATCGAGTAAGAATCTGGAGATACTTAACTGGGGCAGCGAACCCACGTTTGTGACATCTCGCTTCCAGACAGTCATCGACTTAACCCTTGCATCGTCAGACATTTCAAGGCATATCTTGAACTGGCAAGTGACGCCTAAAGCGACACTGTCAGATCACAGATTGTTAAGTTTTAATTTAAAGGCAGCAGTAGCTGTCTGTAAAGAATACAGGAACCCAAAAGCGACCAACAGGTCTGTCTACCTAGACAGCTTGGAACAACGCCTTTTGACATCACAAGGTACTGATAACCCAAAAACTATAGAAGAGCTACAGAGATACTCGGTCTCTCTACAAAACTCCATCGTAGAGTCCTTTGAACAGGCATGCCCGGTCAGGACAGATTCTACTCGCTCCAGTACTCCATGGTGGGGCGCGGAGCTACAGAAGCTGAAAAAGACCCTGGGCAAACTGTTTAATAAGGCAAAGAACACTAGAAGTATGGTTGACTGGGAGGCATATAAAAGCCACCAGCGACTATACAAAACGACAATTAGAAAACGACAGAGAGACTCATGGAAGACCTTCTGTAACTCAGTCGAGTCTACCAATGCAATCTCTCGCGTTAACAGGATCTTGTCCAAAGACCCTCGTCATCAACCACACTGAGAAAAATGGTTTAAATAAACTGTATATCTAAGTTGAATTTAATAACCATTAATATATATTTTATTACCTGCGAACTTCTTAAGTGTTAATGCCAAATAAACGCAGTTTCTTGGAATAAGTTTCTTATAGCAATTACTCGCTTAGTAAATGGTAATATGCATTTATTACCCATAAATACACTGAAATTATTAAATACTTCCAATACACAAGGATATTAGGCATAATTAAACAAGGTTAGTAGAATATATGTCTGCGTTCTTACTCCAAATGCATGGTATATCATCACAAATAAATTTATTATTTACTTTGATATTCATGGAGAATCGTTAGTCTTCGGGACTCGGAAATGATATGAGTTCCACTTCCCTTCAATAGCACAATATGCGCGCGCCACAAAATGTCACACGGCAATGCTAAAAGCGTATAATGACCCTCGTACAAGGTGTAGGCACTGTAAATGGATCGGCTGTTGGTGTGTTTTAGTTTTATCACATCTCTACAGATGGCTCTGTAGGTCTATTTTCATGGGCGACTTTATTATATTGCTTAATATTTGCAAGGTTTTGTTGATTGTTGCTAACCTAACTTTTTAGCGTTCTTTTAGTGGCATTTTTGCAGATTGCTCTTAAATAACATTTAACGTTTTACTCGTTATCAAATAAGATATTGGTGTTTAACTACTTTGGAAAAAGCCGTGCATTTTTGTATCATTTTTTATATCATTATTTCTGCCACATATATTGTAGTAAGTATACAACTCTAAATCTATGTATCTGCAAATAGACCTAAAGCTCTGATTTTTCATTAAAAGGTTATATATTGTAGCCATTTCTTTCAAAATGGTTGTTCCATGCAGTGTGCCAGGTTGCGACAATAGAACGTCCACTAGGCATAGATTCCCAAATCCCAATAAAGACAAACTACGTTTTGCGGAATGGTTGCGTGTAGTATGCCACCCTAAGTTGCCGACATTGAACCCAGATCAAGTATTTAACAATTATCGTGTCTGCCATGAGCACTTTACAACTGACGACAAATCATCAAACATGTATTTGAAATGTACAGCTATACCATCAAGAAAGTTACCACATGCCGAAGGTATTGTATTTGTATGCATTTTCACATAATGTAACTTTTGTATTTTAGATAAACCGTTAGAGAATAATTTAACTACATCAGTTACGACTCCATTAAATGTGACTAGTCAGGCTACAACATCTGTTCTCGTTGCAATGTGTATGTAGTACTTGTTTTTTTAAATTAATTAGTACATGGCGTTATGTTTTAATATGATCCTGATTCCTGATGACACTAGATTATGTATTTTACAAAGAGGTAGCGTATCAACTAGGTGCTTGATTGGATGTATGCGGGCAGTCAATTTTGCATAAATTTTTCATGGTTTGAAACTATTTTATGGCTCCGTTAAAATGAAGTGAAATCATTGCTGAATATTTGTGGTATCTCTAATTGGTGCTACTATATGTGTTTACTAGAAAAATTCATATTTACCATTATGCAGCTAAATATCAAATTTCTATTTGCTCATAAATTCACACATACGCAATTATAAAATCTTGTAAATCTATAATGCTAACCGAGAACAAGAATCATAAAATTGTACTAGTGTTAGTAGTTTACTGAAACAGCTTTGGCTATTTCATTAGGATCTTTTTTGATAACTTACTGGTTCCGTTTCTAATTTATGTGGAAAATGTGTGGCAGTTTATGAGAAATTTCTACTTGTTTATTTTCAACTTCATGAAATGTGATTAATCTGCAATACTGATATTTTTTAATTTATAGCTGATCACACATATGCGTATGTAGAGGAGACACCTTCAATTCCAACACGAGCTAAGAGTGGTACTTCTACAAGTGTTTGCTATAATTGTGTGAATATAATGTTATGTATTTTCAGGTGCTACTGATAGCCTTTTACGTTCTGTGAATGTTTCCCGAGCTATAACCTTAACGCCCAAGGCTAAAACTTTGTATAGGAGTGCTAAAATTTGAAAAATTCAATAGCTGTTTATCGCAAGAGAAACATTTCTTTTAGAAAGCGGTTACAACTGGCAAAAAACAGCGTCATTTTTCGATTCTTCTAATAGCGCATTACATCCAGAGGCATTTAATTTTGTATTCAGCAGTTAAGTCGCAAAGTGACAAAGTCTAGGAATACGAGATTTACATTAGAAGAGAAGGTGATGTCTTTAGCTCTATATAAAACATCTGGTCCTGGTTATCGCTTCTTAGCTAATTGGTTTAAACTCCCTTCTAAAAGAACTTTATCACGTTTATTGCATAAGATACCAGTTACTGATGGCATTAATTCGTTTGTGATAGAAAATTTGAAAAATTCAATACAGCACTTCAAACCAAGAGAAAAGTTGTGTATGGTTCTCTTTGATGAAATTTCTCTAATGCCGAATGTTTCATACCAAAAGCATAAAGATGAACTTGTTGGAGTACAAGATGGTCAAATTGTAGATCATGCTCTGGTGTTTATGGCAAGAGGTGTTACTAGAAAATGGAAACAAACCACTTGCTATACCTTTTGTAAATCTACATCAACATCTCATGCTATTAAAGACTTACTTACATCAGTGATTAAGGAATTACACAATGCAGGTAAAAAGTTTGGTCAAGACTTATTCGTATATAATACACATCATTAATAAATATTGATAGGAACAAGGCCGTATCTGGATAAACATTTCGGTGGGGGTTTAAAAAATCAGACAAATTATTTAGCAACAAATTTTATTGAATTCGAACAAAAATTAAAAGCACTTTGTTTATGGGGAAAACAAATAAATTTTTTAAAAGAGTATATGGCATTCCTTAGTCTTAACATATTATGAAAAATAAAATAATTAAAGGAAAGTAGATACTAGAACTGATAAAACAATTCCTACTTTTCTAGGGATATATACGAGGCAGATAACATTTAGAAGGCAAGCGGTACTATTATTTCGGAGGGGGGTTGAACCCCCCAAACCCCCGCGATAAGGCGTTGGATAGAAACACTTAATTTTATTAAAATATTTCTTAGATCATATAAATTTCTTATCAAATAATCTTTTAGGATTGAAAGTACTGGCTACCATATGTGATCAATGCCCAACCAACAGATCAGCCATAGAGAGAATGGTGTTAGATGCACGAGCAATATATTTAAAAAAGAATTTGGTTCCAAAGCGTCGCATAATTATTAATGACTGTGAAATTATTCCCCTTTACGATGTCCCTCATTTAGTTAAAGGTCTTCGCAATAATTTGTTAACAAAAGACTTAATTTGGAAGTCGAATGATGGCATTTTAACAGCAAAATGGGAAGATATTGTGAACACTTATTTTATTGATGCATGTAGTGGTGATATACGTTGCCTGCCAAAAATAACTGACTGTCATGTGGTTAATGGAAAAATTAAAAAGATGAAGGTTTCACTTGCTACACAAGTATTTAGTCATTCAATGGCCGCAACGATGAATATCATGGCTCGAAACGGTAATTATTACTATAATTAATATATCAAAGCACCAAAACATTGTGTTGTTTGGATTTTTAGTATGCTATGTTATATAAAAATTATACTTGTACGATGAGCATACTATATGTTTATATTTGCAGGTGAAACTGATGTTATGGGAAAGCATAAATTGGACAAACGTGCACAAGAAACAGCTAAAGTGGTTAAATTTTTGGACACACTATTTGATAGTTTGAATGGTGGGACATTTAAATGTAAGCCCGGAAAGCCACTTACTGGAGCAGTTACCAAACGTTCGCAACACATCGAATTTTGGAAGAAGTCAAAGGCCAATCTACTTCAAATGTGTTTCCAAGTACAGGGCACAAATAAAATTAGTGTGCCACCATCTTTAAAAATTTTATTCGTACTCTTGATGGATTTATTGACCTAGCTGATATAATATTTTCCAATGGTGTCACATATTTTTTTGCGAGATCCTTTAATCAGGACCCATTAGAAAATTACTTTGGTCAAATAAGACAGCATAGGGGACGACACAATAGTCCAACGTGCGAACAGTTTAGAGACTCTTATAAAGCACTGTTAGTGCGAAATGTTGCTGGAGTTCACTCGGTAGGGGCAAATTGTGAAGAAACCTTTGAGTCATCATTGATGCAACTTAAAAATTTCTTTTTTGTAAAAATGTTGACAAAGGATTCCAATCGTAATAGTGGTTTGCAAAATTCAGTAATTCATAGGGGACTAGCTACTATGGATAGTGGGGTGTTGGAAAGACCTATATGTAAAGCTGCTATGGGGTATGTAGCAGGCTTTATAGTGAAAACTGTTATTAAAAAATTTCCTTGTGAGTTTTGTAAAATTCATATGTTAAAGAACAATAAGGACAACACAAGTTTTACTTCTTTAACAATGGCTAAAGAACTAAATGAACAGCATTTTAGTCTTTACTATTGTAATGATTTTTTTGTCTCGTGCATATATAAAACATATAATATAACAAAGTTTATACTTTCAAATTTTGCATTAGACAAAAATGTTCGTCACCTTATTTCTAAGTATGTAAAACATTGTCTCTTTTAGTTTTGTTTGTGTTCATAAGGATTCAATAATCGATTTTATTATTAGTTTTGTAATTACTTTATGTATTTTTAATTTCTGTAAAGCAATTAATGCTATAATTACTGGTAAGGATAGCAGAATATCTAGCAGTAGTTGCAGTTTATGTAAGCAAGCTGCAGATATTAATAGGAATAAAACGAAGTTTAAGAAGCAGGCAACTAAACAGCGCTATGTTTCAGACATAGGGTTCCAGTAGTATGTTTTGTAATGTCCAGTGCCATCGGTTGAGTATCACGCTCAGCATCCCAAGGCCTTTCTTCTTTGGGCCTTCTACGTTTTACATCTTTTTTCTATTCGCTTTAGTGCTCAAACTATACAGGCATAGTATTTCTAACATGCATAGATCTACTAACTGTAATATGCTACCAAAATATAGCAAATCTATACATGTTTAATACCAAAATTGTCAGTTTATTGGGAAGAGGTACACATTTTTTCTAACGACATACATTACGATGTCATTTGCTTTATTGAATCTTGACTCGACAAAACATTTTATGACTCTGAGTTATTTGATAGTAATTTATACAATGTTGCACGTATAGATCGTGATCATGTTTATGAATACTGAAAAGGGAGGAGGTGTTCTACTTGCTGCTACTAAATGTATTCAAGTAACTATTATAGACTGTCTTACAATTAATCCGCTATTTAATAATATTCTGAACAATGATATCTTATTAACTAAGCTAAAGATAGGATTGCAATTTTGTTTTTATTGCATCATTGTTATATACAAGCATGTTTCATCTAGAGCTACTGTACAGGACTATTTAACATTATTTGATGCGCTTGAATCTATGGATTTTCTGCATACTACTTCTTCCTTAATTTTAGGTGATTTTAATATATCGGAATATAAAACCACAACTAGCTCAAACAAAATCCAGATGTTAATACATTTTCAAAACTTTTTATATCTTGTTCAGTATAACACGGTACCGAATTGTGATGGCAGGTTTCTGTATCTAGTTTTTTATATCTTTAAATTGTTATGTGAGTAAAGCTACTGAGATACTAATTCTACCAGAAGACAGTTATTATCCAGATTTAGTAATAGATATTGATACTAAAAATAACACTATATGCCTGGTTACTGATAATTCTTCTGACTGCAATTTTAAGAAACAAGTATAGGGATCTATATGAAGATTTGATGAAAATTGATTGGTCGTTACTACAGATGAATATATCAATATTCCTCAATTAGATCATCTGTAACTCTCCCACATTTGCTTTACCAAGGCATAGAACAAATTTACTGTGTTGAGCTCCATTGTTTCAAGCGCAAAAAATGTGAACGATCTACCTGAAACAGTATATACATTTTGCATTTCCTTAAAAGTTCTCTCTAATATGTATACTTCCACTTAAATGCTTGTAAACATGTAAATAATTGTTGGTATGTTAAATTTAATATATTAATCCTGAGTATTCTGTAATTAGTATTTTTATGACGAATATGGTAAATGCACTTCTTGTGCAAATTTAATGTAATTCAGAATATTACATTTCAGTCTATGAGAACAAATCAGAATGTTAAGATTAACGTATAAGAAAGAATATATCACTAATTGTGAAAACAATTAATCTGAAAAGAAAACGAACAAAAATATGTCAGTACTACAATTACAATTCATCTCGCCGTGCAGTATCATCATCTTCAGTCTCTTCTTCAACTGGCTCTTCTGCTGCACCATCCTCAACACCACCTGGCTCTACAAACTTAGATAACCCTTCAAAAGTCCTAGGACCATTGTAATCAATAACTTTGTTGTCTTCTTTCTTGTATAGTTTAATTGTAGGGAAGCTTGTAATACGAGTATGTTCGAGTTCATTTGTTGTGGAATCAATTTTAGCCATAACAACATCAACATTACTTTCAAAATGCTCTGCAACTTTTTCATAAATAGGGACCAACTGTTTACAATGACCACACCATGGAGCATAAAATTCTACAAGGACGTCCTTGGATTTATCTAATACAACTTCATCGAAATTGCTTGCAACAAGAACACGCACGGGTTGTTTATTCCAATCTTCAGGAAGTTCTTGACTTAATAAATGTTGTTTAAGCTCACCTTTTAAGAACTTATCTACAAATGTAGTTATGCTTTCAGCATCAAGTTCGGACGATTCAGGTTTGAATTTTGACATTTCTTCCTCAAGTTTAATAATACGTGCAGTGGGAACCTCTACTTTTTTAATTCCAAAGAATTCTAAAATTCGCTGGTGATCTTCCTCCTCTACATCGATTGTAACAAACAAAATTTTAGATTTGTAAGGTTTGGCGACAGAACAAGCCGCAGATACAATAGCACTGGTTTTGTCATCACTTTTAGATACAAAGATGAGTAAATGGCTCTTAATTTCACCTCCAAAGTTCTTAGGTGCCGTTTCATGATTGAATTCTACGAGGTTTGGTAGCGACTCTGATGTAAAAAAACTTTTGATGTTCTGTTCAGTATGTTCACCTTCAAAAATGGATTTTCCTTCGCGAACTATTTAAATAAGACAATAGAACCACATGTAGCTTCATATTCCTTGTAAATTGCTTCGTCAGAAGTGATTCCGAACTGATAATCATCGACAGCATTAGCAACAGATAAATAAGCTTTAGCTTTATCTGAAGTTTGATCTGAGAAGAAACCAACAACTGCAACTTTATTTTCTTCAATAAATTGTTTAGCTTCCTCGACTGTCTTAAGCTCTTTAGCTGCAGGACCAGTTTTCTTTTCAAGCCAAGCTACTATTTGGGCAGCATCACGTCCTCCTGAATAATCAATAGGCTGTCCATTTCTAAAGAATTTAAGGGTAGGATAACCTTTGACATCATATTCCTTAGCAAGATCTTCCTCTTCGGTAGCATCAATTTTACCAAGCTTTATCTTTGATTCTTTGTCTGCTAATTCTTTTGCAGCTTTGGAATATTCTGGTGCAAGGGCTTTACAATGTCCACACCATGGTGCATCGTCATAGCAAGCAGAATTTTTAAAAATTTGATCTATATCAACCAAAAATTCTTCACGAGTATGGTATTTTTTTTGGTGCAAGTTATCTCGAATTGACTGTAAATCCATGGGTCGTTGGATAATATTTTGATAGTGTTCGACTAAATTCGCATTAACAGGAAATAAGAATTTTGTACATCTGGCATATCATGAAGTTCATTTAAGATTTCTTCAAGAATACTAGATAGTATAACAATTGGATCGGTTGTTCGTCTATTGGCAGGTTTATTATGTTTTGTCAGATAATCGCAATGTAGTTCAGAATTAGGCCGATACAGGTTTCTTGCATGCATTGTATCTCTAGGAACTTTCGAAACTAAGGTACTTCGTTTCATTTCTTCAGAATGCACTTCGTAGAATAGAACATATGCTTTTGCTTTAACAAGTGTTTTAGAGGACATACTGCACACCTTGGAATCGTTATATTCATGCCATACAAATGAGTACGGGTGTCGACAGTATGCGATGTAATGGCCTTTCAAAGTAGTCCCACTGTGTTTCGATATTGCATACAGGTTATAATGACAATTTCCAAGATTTGTTTCTGCAGCGTAGTGTCGCATATCTTGCCCTTCTAATGGAAAATTTATAGGCGTAGTTAGCTTTCTTTGATGTGTACCTGTAGGTGAAAACCGTTTTAAGTGTATCACCAATATTTTAGGAAACCTCTGTATGGACAGTGATTTGATGCATTTTCTCCTTTCTTTGATATTGTATATACATACATTTTTTGAAAGTGGTGTGTTACTAATTTCTATAACAACTAAAGGATTGTATTTCCTAAACATTTCAAATGCTTCTGAAACTTTATACTCTCCCTATAAATTTAACAATATCTTGGGAACTGTGCATTTTTTAATTGTTACTGTTAGAATTAGTACTTACTTCGAATAAGGTATTTTGTTGAGACACTCATAAATAAATGATATAGAATTGATGTACCTATAGGTATTAATTGTGTATAATCAAAAATAAATTTGAAATTACCTAATTTATATACATCTATTTATTTGTTAGAATCAAATTCCAATCTTATATTTTATTTATATTAATTGTAGATTATGTACCTATATAATGTATATGTAGTTTATGATTTAATAAAAAATTGAATTCATCCAAGGTGAAAAATAATGCACATCGCCAATTACTGACTACAACATCAGCAGACTTTCAAAGAAAGTACTGCAGCCAATATTGATGAAGAAGTTGGCTGTCCGAGACGTGGTCCTCTAGCTTATAGAAAATAATTTTGCCTGGAATCAGGTAAGTGTTGTACAAGTACCCATATAGTAGACAAAAATGACCTAATTTGTTTATTGTTCTCAATATAAAACAATGAACAAATTTATTTTTATCTATTATGCTTGTAGAACGCTTACCTGATACCAGACATAATTATTTTTTATAATTGGAATTTTTAGTTTTATTTAAAATCTTCAGTCTGGTTCTCAACCTTTTGAACAGAGAAGTCGCAAACCTTGATAACAGATCCTAACGTCGTTTAGTTTTATCACATTTCAGTAGGTGGCGCAAACTTGCCAACAGTTGTTATGCAGGAGGTGGCATATCTATTCTAACTTTATTTAACCTATGACCCTCGTACGTTTTGGTTTGGTTCACGGTGCATTTCCTTCTTACATTCTTGTATGTTAAATAAAGCTTTTATTATATGTATTTATGTTTAATTAACCAATATAAATTATGGAATTCGCGTACACATCGTTACTAAAGCAATGGGGGTTCCAGCCCTATATTGAAAACTTTTCAAGTAAGTATAATACAAGTTATGTTTACCCCTGAATAAGTTTAAACAATGGCCGCCTACTGCTTAAATAGTATTTGCATGCTTTATTGCTTTTTATTTTATTTTTTAGAGCAAGGGATTGATGATGAAAGTTTTGAGCTCTTGGATTCAGAAACAATTCAGCTTTTATTTGCTCTCAGCGGACCTAGACTTATTTTTAAAAGAAATATACAGAATATTTGAATAATTCCAAGCATCAGCTTTCAGCTAATGTATTCTACCATATTAGATAGCTTTTCATGCATGCACATTATAATTTTTCATTTTAGAACTTTGAAACAGCGTCTGATTCTAATACCTTGGGAAGCAATTTCTCATTCGATGATACTTGCATGATTATAGAACCAGATGATGAACTAAGAAAAGCGTTTAAGGTTCAAGTATTACCCTTAGGAACTGATACTTTATCAGGAACACAAAACTTTACTGACTATAGGGAAATATCTCAGACAAGGTTTAATTTTTATTTAATAGTATTTTTTATATTCAATCTTTAATTAGAACCTTGAAGAGCTGTTCAATAAAACTGCCGAAGGGCAGGTGATTTTGGCCCTCCGAAAAAAACTAAATAGCTGCTTAAGGAGTAAAATTGCTAAGATTATTGTTGGGTCGCTTGTAAATGGAAGCACGCTTTGCCAGTCTAAATTGGAGTAATTACTTATAATTCTTTTGAGAAACTTTTATTGACATAATTTCATTTTAGAATAAAATCCAGTCAATTCGTTAAAGCTGCAAAGGAAATTGCTGAATTTTTTCCTGGGGAAAGTGCAGAAACATATTATATACCATTCTGTTCGCCAAAATACGGACTTCGGCGACAACCTGCTCGGGGTAAATTGTGGTCGCGCTATATAAACTTGAAAGCTGCGTTACGATTAGCAAATGCAAATAGAGACGATAGTAGCAGCCCCCAAGAATCATCACAGATTTCAATTCCGATTGAGGCAGATGACAATAAAATAAATTTCTTGAAAATTGCACTCGAACCATATGAAAAAATTTTACTCGCTTGGGAGGAAACATTTGTATTGAGGAAGAATAATTACAAACATTACGAATTGGAAGAACTTTATAATGAATTCCCTTGCTTAAGATTATACTATGGAATAGAATTGGTAAGCTAATGATTTTAACTAACCTATAAAAGACAATTGAATATGTGCATAGGGACGAATCGATACCGTATTGGTATGATACTTTTACTCGGTAGTGGTATCAAAAGAAAGTATTGATATATACTCTCTATTGAATGAAAAGTATTGATACCTACTTGTATCGTTAAATTTTGAATGTAGAAATAAAGGTTTATGCACACGATGACCTTTTTTCAAGCACGTTTCACAAATATATTTATGAAATTAAATGCATTACATTAATTTCACTTTATTAGGTTGCATTAAACAATAATTAAAATTGTTATACTTTATTGTTTGTGAAACGTGCATGAAAGTATGAACGTGAAATATAATCAGGATGGGTTTTCATGTGTTTATGCAGGTTAGAAGTATACTGCCACAGTATCACACGGGTTTAAAACATTTCTTGCATCTAGCATTTATGTTATCTTGATTATCGAAATATAACCATACACTAGACTTTGGCGGACCCATTTTGTAAGTAAGGTGAATGGTACATAAGCTTATTATTTTTTCACACCAAAAATTATTAGGCATGATACTACCGTGCGCCAACCCCATGCACAAATGAGTACCAATACAAGTACTTTTTACCGATACCTACTCGGTACTCGGTCATAAAGTATTGATACCAAAAGTACTTGGTATTGAAGGAAAAGTATCGAGCATGTACTCGTATTTACTCATATCGATTCGTCTCTATATGTGCATAGGTAGGTTTGTTTGGTTCATAAATTGAGTTAAGGGTAACAATAAGGTTTATTTCTGGAATATGACATTTTTAACAGAACAATATTTCTGTTTACATTATGTTTATTCTTTTAGGTAGAATCTGATTTTAATAAAGAAAATGAAGATAAAATCGATATCATTTATAAGGAGTGGCCTAACATTGCTCAAGCCATAATTTTAGAAGGACGAGAAAGAAACTTAATTATGAAAGATGATGGCATGAAGGGTAAAATAAGTGATAGTTCTATATGTAAATATTTTAACGTATATTATTTTTAAGATATTTCTTCCAAGGCGCTATTATTACTACCATTTTTATTCTCGCCCGTTACAGTTAAAAATTCTAAAAAGCATGGAATTTGGAGACCGTCAAGATCAGAAGTACAGGAAAGCTTTATTTTGAAGGTTAAGGTTATATTTAAATTTTATGTGATTGATTATTGACTATATTAAATAGCAAGTACAGATTTTGAAAAACAAATGTATCAGGAAGTTGTTTGGTTGGGTTAGGGTACATTTAATAAACAGCATAAATTGAAATTTATTTTATAGTCATACTCATCTTTAAATATTTCCTTTTTCATTGTAAACTTTTGATGATAATATAATACTAGTCCAGAAACTTTCTCGGTACTGCATGATGTCGCTTTATGGGCATTGCATCTACCTGTTAAGGTGTCACACTATTTCATATCTTGCCATCTAACTTAGTTTTTGACGCATGTATTTTTCGATACACTCTGTATGCACTCTTATGTTGATATTCTTGCAGTATGAACAACTTCAGATCTAGGATTGTGTGTATTAAACAAAATGTTGAAAACTAAGTGTTTTAAACACTGTTTAAAACGAAAGTGTTGTTTAAAACGTTTTGTTGTTTTTGTTTTAAACATGATACAAAAACAATGAGTTTATAGCTATTAATGTAACAAGATTATTATGTGATTTATAATTATCGAGGACGTTGCTAGGTGACGAGCGAGCCGAGTCACCTGCCAACGTCCAAGATGGATTTAAATTGCTAATAATCGAGTTGCATTCATAGCTTTGTCGTATCATTGACAACTTTCAAACTTCAAGATTGTTAAACTTTTAACGTTTATATTGAAAACTGTCGAGATTTTGAAGTATAATGTTAATTTAGTCGTTTTTTAATTGTTGATCAAAGGTAGTATATCGCTTTGTAACTAAACGTATTATGGAGTCGTAACTAACGCATTATGAGATTCATAATTATCAATAAAAATTCAACAAAATGAACGTATAATAGTCAATGATACGATAAAAACATAGTGTCATTTTTTCATAAAATTTTCTCTGAGCGTAGAACAGTTTACTATTACTAGGGGGTTTTTTATTTGTAAATTGTCATAATATTTGTGCTGCCAACAACCAGCAGCTATACCATATGCATGAAATTAAAGCCAACACCATCTTTCTATAATTTTAATTGACAAGTGACAAGATTATAAAAATTATATTTAGATAAAGTATTAGAACTTATTTGTAAGATGTGTTTATTGTTTGTAGGATTTTGCTGAAATAACTGGTGTACTTGAAAGAAGGAAGCAGAAACTACAGTCGTATGATTTGCCTCTGCAACCATTTGGAGCCATTGTAGGGGACGAAGATGCTGATGTGAAAGCCTTTTACATTTTTATTAATGACGTTACTTACAAATGTGATAGTGCTATACGTTGTTTGTAACTTCTTTATAAGGTATTTCATGCTCTTAACTTAGAGTACCCTGGCGAATCAAAGCACGTGTGGTACCTTACTCAAGAACTTGTTTTTAAAACGAATGTTACTAGTAAAGTAGGAAGCACCGCATGTGTTATTTCCGACATAAATTTTCATTTGAGTAAACTAGCTTAAGTAATTTTATTTTATGTTTACTACAATACGAATTTTTTGTTTCATAAAAAGTATATACTTTTTACAACTAACAACTTTCAATACTTATTTGTTCTAATTATATTTTGGCTCTAATATTGCTTTAAATGTAAAAATGCCTTCCTGTAGTGTTTGTAAAAATCTATTTTTGAATACCAAGTCCCTGATTACCCACTTGAGGTTAATTCATGGATTTATAGACAATAGTAAATTTAGTTGTAATGAAATTCGGTGTTTTAGAGATTTTAATTCTATCAATTCCTTTAAGAGACATTTAAATAAAAAACATTCCAATAGTTCCACTCAAACAGCACAGTTGGTAGTAAAGAAAATTGATACTGAAGACAACTTTTCCAATGTAGATTTTTTTGAATTGGAAAATAGTGAAAATGGAGCATCCTCGGAATGTTCTAATCTAATTGATGAAATTACTGATACACGCAATAACATTATTGATAATTTTGATAATTTTTTAGAATATAAAAATGAGATACACAATAATGCACTGTTGTTCATTACTAGTTTGTATGCAGATGGTTCATTGACCAGAAAACATGTACAATTTATAATTGAAAACATGGATGATTTGCTAAAAAGACAGCTGAATATGTTTTCTTTGTTAATGTCTAAATTTATTACTAAATACAAAATTAACCAAGAGGATTCAGATCATTTAAATAATTCTTTTTATGAAATTCAACAATTTAATACTGAATATAGGAGATTTACCTATTTGGAAAAACTAGAACTTTATATTCCCCCTGTTGAATATGTTGTGGGGCAAAGATATGATAATGTTAGAGATAATGTAGCTTCGCCTCAAACGTATAAGGCACAGCACATATCAATTAGTAAGGTTTTAATAGCTTTTTTATGTCTGCCAAATGTATTGTCTGAAATTTTAAAATACTCTGAGCAATTAAATGAGGAAATGCACATAACAAATATAGCTCAAACTGAATTTTGGAAAAATAAAATAAAACATTTGAGTAAAAAAGCAATAGTTCTACCATTATTTGTTTACTTTGATGAATATGAATGTGGTAATCCTTTAGGGTCCCATGCAGGCATCCATAAATTAGGAGCCGTTTATTTTTCACTGCCATGTATACCA
The DNA here is from genome assembly GCA_036346225.1 of Platerodrilus igneus. Taxonomy (NCBI): domain Eukaryota; kingdom Metazoa; phylum Arthropoda; class Insecta; order Coleoptera; family Lycidae; genus Platerodrilus; species Platerodrilus igneus. Next base: position 135,614 of record JARFIW010001591.1, read on the forward strand.
GATAAGTACAGGTTGCAGTTACAAAATATATTTCTAACAATCTTGTTCCATAGTGTTGATTTAAAGGATTTTGGTGCAAAGGTGGTTTTTTCAAAATTGATTGAAGACTGCAATGATTTAGGGACCAATGGTGTAACGATTACCATTGCAGATACATCTTATAAAATATATTTTTGTCTTGCATTGTTTCTAGGAGATAATCTTGGATTAAATACTATGTTGGGATTTGTTCAAAGCTTCCGTGCTAATCATTATTGTAGATTTTGTAATTGTAGTCGGATTGAAATGGAAAAACAGGTTGTTCAAAATAAGGCAACTATACGTAACTTTGAAAACTATGAGGCTGACGTAAAATTACATGATGTTGGTCAAACCGGAATAAAGGAGAAATGTGTTTTTAATCAGATTAATTCTTTTCATGTGACTGAGAATTTTGCTGTTGATATATCACATGATATTTTTGAGGGAGTGGCCGTATGTGATATAGTTGAAATTTTATATCAATTCATTGTAGTTGATAAGTTATTTTCAATCAATAATCTTAATGTTAAAATTAAATACTTCAATTATGGAAAAGAAACCAACAAGCCACCAATAATTGAATTGGATAATATTAAAAAAAAAAGAAATTGAAGATGTCCTGTGCAGAAATGAAATGTTTCATTTTATATGCTGGGGTATTGTTAGGTTCAATTGTTCTCAATGGAAATAAATTATGGGAACTTTACATTTTGCTTCGAAAGATTTTAGATATTGTACTTTCCGATGTAGTAACAATTTATACTTGCAATTCACTACAAGATTTGGTTGAAAAGCATCACAATTTATATAAAACTTTGTTTAATTTGCCATTACGACCAAAGTATCATAATTTAGTACATTATCCCGCTATAATGAGAAAAGTTGGTCCATTAAAACACTTATCCAGTTTAAGGTACGAATCAAAACACAGAGAATCAAAATTAAGTGCTAACGTTATTTCATCACGAGTAAATATTACCCACAGTTTAGGTATTAAACATCAATTAAAACTTGCATTTCGACTGGCTGCAGAGAAAGGTTTTAAGGATAATATTGTGTATGAGAAACACGACTGTGTTTTAATTCGTTCTGTTTTGCCAGATTTTGACAATATTTGCTCCATTTCAAGTGGATCTTTTGAAAACTTTGACTGTAAGGCAGTATTTTGTAAAACAATTGAGATAAACAACTATCGCTATAGAATTGGTGATATTATTCATGTTGAAAAACATAAATTACCCGTTTTTGGTGCAATTATTAACATAATCATAAATGATCAGGAAGAAGTTTGTTTTGTTTATGAAGAATATCAAACATTATTGTTTAACGAACATTTGTATGCTTTTGAAGTTAGCTCTAGTTACAAATATAAGAAATGCATTCTGGCATGTGACGTGTTTTTTGCTCAAAATCTTATTATTTCAGCTGTATTAGATAAGAACTATATTGCAATGTTTTATTAATTAATTAAAATATACCACACCCATTAAAGGACCATATGCTTGTTTGTGCACTAAATGCATTTTACAGAAGCAGTTTATATTTAACATTTCTATGTATAATAAACGATTAATTGCATTCGCAGGTTTAGTTACTTCTGTACTCGCAATCGTATGGTTTAATTTTTACTTTTATTTACACTTATATGTATGTTCTGGTATCATGTACATAATTTTATGTTTTCTTCTTTTGTACTCATTAACTTATAATTTTGATTTATTTGATGTCAATTCTGTCTGATTTTATGTAGATAATTATTAGCTATTTTTTTATTGTATACATCAGTTTATTATTAGGGCAGTGGTATAGACCAAACCATATAATGTGTGTGAAATACATTCTATATGCTTGTATAAGTATACAAGAAAATAATGTAAAAGGAAAAATTGTCATAATTATATATGGTTTGGTAGGTACATGCTCTCATCTTGTATGAATTACAATTATGTTTACAGTTTTATGTACTTGTACATAAATGAATAAAATTAATTGAATTAACAAAGTTTACCTTTTTTTATAATCTGTAATAAATTATTTACTAATCCCAAATATACCCTATACCTGCCACATATGACTAATGTATTAAGGAGTATTATACAGTATATTACCCACAAATAAGAGTTATAGTTATCATTAGCATTATTATATACTGTAGTTACTAACCAGTGAACTATACTGAATAAACTGTGTATTTGGTATAAATAAAATAGTAATTTCATTACAAATATACTCATATTTGTAATAATGAATAGGTTCATTCAGGAGTAATATATTATATATTAGTGTTTGCTAAAGTGGGTGTATGCGTAAATGGATTGTGTATTTGGTATGAATAAATAGTTATTGTATTCAAATATGTCAGGTATTTGTAATAATGAAAAAATATATTGAGGACAGAATACAATGTATTGCCTACTAATACTTTGAATAACTATCTGTAATACATCATTTGAGTAGCAACTGCTACCTGCTTACCTATCATAAATAAAATGTATAATTCTGATCTATGAGCTACTGTATTTGTAGCTAATAGTTGATTAATATCTGTAATTAACCACTGTCTATTTAGCAGCAGTACTTGATTTTATTAGGATATTGAGTAATTGCCATAAATAGTCTTGTATTAGAAAACTGGGTTTATTAAACCTTAATAAACTGTGTCGCTGTCCCATATTTAGCTAAACTTTTTATTTGCAAGCTATAAATTTATATTTACCAGCAATAAACATTTTTCTCAGTGCATGCTGTCTGAAACGTGTGGATGGTACATACACCACCAACGAGGCAGAAACAGCAGAGTTACTCGCGGACACGCACTTTCCAGGCAGTGTCACACGACCTTTGTCTTACGGGTTGGATCAACCCAGCTCGGCCCCTAACGGGGCCGACTGGGAGGTTTCAAACCGGGTAGTGGATGAGAGAAAAATTAAATGGGCTATCTCAACTCTCAAACCGTTTAAGTCCCTGGAAGGATGGCATCTTCCCGCCCTACTACAGTGGGGAGTGGAGAGGCTGACACCGTTCCTTGTGGTACTTTTAGGGGCTGTATTGCTTTTAGATACATCCCCAGCAGTTGGAGAGAGGTTAGAGTTGTCTTCATTCCTAAACCAGGCCGGAAGGACTACTCCCAGGCTAAATCCTACAGACCAATCAGTCTCACGTCTTTTTGCTAAAGACCTTGGAGAGATTGTGCGACAATGATATGAGGGAGAGGATAATGCTTTCTTATCCACTTCACCCAAATCAACACGCCTTTATACCAGGTAAATCAACGGAATCTGCCCTGCACGCTGTTGTAGGACGGATCGAAAACCCTAGACAATAACATGTCCGCCTTAGGCGCATTTATTGATATTGAGGGTGCGTTCAGCGAAACTACTTTCGCAAGCATCGATAGAGCTCTACGGACACATGGAGCTGAGGACACCCTTCGGCAGTTTACCATGCAGATTCTGCAATGTCGACGGGTACACATAAATGTGGAAACCTCAGTAATTAGGGTGGTGGATAAAGGCTGTCCCCAGGGGGCGTGCTGTCACCGCTACTATGGAATTTAGTAGTGGACAGCCTTCTCCAACGTCTTAATGAGGCAGGTTTCTTCACGATAGGTTACGCCGACGACTTAGCTATTCTAATAGTCGGCAAATTCGAACAAGTGCTGTGTAATTTGATGCAAGCAGCACTAAGGATCACGGAGCTCTGGTGCTCCGATAACTTTTTAACCATCAACCCCAACAAAACGGCGTTGGTGTTGTTTTCCAATAAAAGGAAGCTGACGATAATTAAATTGCCAATGCTCTTCCAAACTTCCCTGCCCTTATCAGTAGAAGTCAAGTATCTGGGCATTATACTTGATAAGAAGCTGAACTGGGCCAAACACCTACAAATGAAAACTAGCAAAGCCAACCAAGTGTTCTGGCAATGCAAACGTGCCATAGGCAAACTTTGGGGTCTCCACCAAAGGCTGTCCTGTGGCTATACATCATGGTAGTAAGGCCGATGCTCTGTTATGGCGCTGTAGTCTGGTGGCGCAGGACCAGACTGGCCCATACAGTCCAAGACCTTACTCATATCCAAAGGGTGGCCCGTCTAAACATTACAGGTGCATTGCGTTCCACACCTACTGCAGCCTTAGAAGCCATCTTAGGCCTCACTCCGCTGGACCTACATGTGGAGGAGGTGGCTTTGAGAGCGGCAATGAGGCTGCGGTTCAAAGGTCTATGGATTGATAAGGGAGGCGGTGGTAGACACCACAACATACTAAGAGAGGCGGTGCAGAACACCCCTATCTTGGGAGGAGTGGTTGATTCGATCGCACCCATATTCATTTCCAGGAGGCGCTTTGGGGTTTGTCTAAACACTGAGGACGGCTCCTTAACGGAGATCTCCATCTACACAGATGGCTCCAAAACAAATGAAGGTACAGGGGCAGGCATTTTCTCCGATGACCTAGACCTTCATGAAAGTGTTGCGCTGGGCAGGCTGGTAACTGTCTTCCAAGCGGAGGTCATAGCCATCATGCACGGCGCTAACGCCATACTGGAACGTGGAATCCAGAACAAAGCTATACGCATCTTGAGCGATAGTAGATCAGCTCTTCTGAGCTTAAACAAGCAGAAGCTTCTCTCGGGGGTGGTATACCAATGCCATCGTGTTCTCGAGCTCGTTTCTGATACAAACGCCCTTGAACTGGTTTGGATCAAAGAGCATTCAGGAGTACATGGTAACGAACAGGCAGATTCTTTGGCGAGGCAGGGAGCGGCTCGGGGTTTTGTCGGCCCTGAGCCATCGGTTGCTATTGCGCCATCTGTGGTGTTCTCCATGATAAGACAAATAACCCACCGCCGTCACAAGGATAGGTGGGCTTGTACATTAAGCTGCCGGCAGGCAAAAATGTTTATAAGGTCTCCCATGACCAAAATAGAAAAATTTGTCATACGCTTGCCAAGACAGAAACTACGGCTACTAGTAGGTATTCTGTCCGGGCATTGCACTTTAAGGAAGCACCTGCACAGGATGGGTCTGTCAGACAACCCCACCTGTCGCGGCTGTCAACAGGAGGATGAGACGGCGGAGCACATTCTGTGCACCTGTCCGGTACTCGCCCGACTTCGAGGATCCATGCTGGGGGACTTTTGGCCCGAGAAGGCCGGAATTCGAGACACCCCCTGGTCCGACATCCTCAAATTCACCTGCAAGGTCGGGTGGTTGAGCAATGAAGGACCAACCTAGGGCAAGGAAGGCAGCACAATGGGCCCACCAGGAGGCCTAAGTGCGCGTGTCTTTAAGTCACCCTTCCCAAGTTAATCATCATCATCAATATAATCACACCACATGCCAAAGCTGTAAGTAAGCAATAATAAACATGCAACCACATGATATAAAAAATTATCAAATATGAGATACAATTGCAATTTTTGTATTTTTCTTTATACCCTTATTTGTTCTTAAAGTCCTATTTGAAAATTTAAGGGCATACAACATTCTCAATCTTATAAATAATTGTAAAACATATGTAACAGGAAAATCTGAACATTCATGTGCTAATGTAATGTCTTTCATTTCTTGAAAATAATTAAATACTACTTGATCACAAATACTACGTGATTCAAATGTCGATACAAATACAGTTTCTAATTTGTAAACATATTGTAAAAAGTTTTCATGAGGAACGTGGAGAGCTCCAAATGTATTTATACTATTATCGAACGCTTTAAAGTATATAAATAATCTATCGGTTGATTGTTGGGGTTGGTGAGAAAACTGCTTGCAAATTTCACAGCTATGAATTCTTAATGCCTTTTTAATAAGATAGCCACAAACATATATAAAAGCATTTTGAGCTAATAACGACTCGTCTTGATAGTCTGTATCAACAGTAATCAACCGAGGATTGGCTTTTTGTTGGCCATTTACAAAAATTCCATATTTTGATTAAAGTTTGTAATAATTTGATCAAAATCATTAGCACAGTTTGAATTTGTGCTGTGAAAATAATTTTGGCAAAATAATTTCTTCAAATTGTATAGGAGTTGGATTTCTACAATTTCCACCTTGTTGGCGTATACTACCAAAATTTTTTTCCAACGGATCCTGATTTACTCGTCTAGTAATAAGGTATTTAATACCAACTTTCTTTAGTTGCTCCCACAGCTTAATTATTCCACTGATTGTTATGAGCCACGACTTGAAGCACTTAGCCTTAGAAGTAAAATTTTTACCATTGTTCTTAAAAACTTGTAATTGTTTGATAAAGATGGACAATTCGTTTAAAACACTCAACTGAAACTGATCACCTTTGAACACTTTCGATACACCGTAAATGACCTTTTAGGAGTTGAATCTAACATATCAAATAACTTATTAAAGTTTTCAATAACTTTGACCGTAAACATAGCTTCTGCAGGTAGAGCCCCTAAATAAACGTAAGTATTCATACCGCTTGCAACTGTACGAGATAGAACTTGAACAGCAAGTTTAACTTTCATTTTTTGAAAATTATTGAGATTGATATGGGAATCGGTTAACTTTGATGCACATCTATTGGGTAAGGTTTTATCTTTATCATAAAATTGTTGTACGTATGACCATGAAGTTTTATTCTCGCCAGACTGCAAAGTGTTTCTTAATAAATGGTTGCGTGTTGCTTTTATCAAATGAGGAGTATCAAAAATATATATAATTTTTTTGTCTCCTACATAAAACTCTAGATGGTCAGCAGTCACTCCTAAATTATTTGCCAGATTGATAAAATTTGATCCCATATCAGTTACTACTGCTTCGACGATTAATTCAATTTCAGATAACTTTTCAACGCATTCTTCTAACACTGTTTGCAATTGCTCAGCAGGAAAGCTGTGTATAGAGTCGTCTGATCATTATTACAGTGGCATTGCAAGCATGTTCAAACCTTTTTATTCCACTTTGTAGTTCAGTAAACCCAACAATTTCATCCCTTCCAATGTGATAAAAAAGATGTGGTTTCAATGCCATTTCATCTATACACAAAATGCAATGTCTATCCTTTTCTTGCATTTGTTCTACTTTAATTTTTAAAGCTTTAAAAAGAGGCTCATTATAAACATTCGGTTTGTGGATTAATTTTTCCGTAATACGTTGTAGAACACGTCTTGATGGGAAAACAAAAATGCTTCTTAAATAATTATAAGCTCGTGGACCCAAAAAATATAGTCATCGCAAATTCTTTATATTGCATGCTGTATCGTTGCCCATTAGGTTTTTTTCTACAGCTACGAGCTTGAAACTTTACAAAGTCCACTATTTTCTTAGCTAAAAACTTATCACATAACTGCTCGAAATCATTTAATGTTGCTGCTTGCTCTTTCACATGCAACATTCTCTGGAAAGAAAGATTCTGTCTCAATCGTCTAATTTTCTTTTTTAATTTCAATTTACGAGGAGTATGACTACTTAGGACAATTGATGTTTGTGTAGATGTTGTTGGTCTTAAAGGTGATCGAGAAGTGGGAAATGCTGAAGTGGTAACAGTCATATCTACAAATGTATGCATTATTATAATATAAATATCTTTTAGTTTACGTAATTGTGCTGATGTACAAAGCGCTACATTTTCCACTGTAGTTAAATGTTCGTCTAAGACGTTTGCAAAACCCTTAGAGGCAAATGGGGCATCAGCTAGGGCTGTGGTGTTATCAATCTTGGGCAAAACAGTAACATCTGTAATATTTATTTAAAAAAAATTAAATTGCATTTGACATACAATATGCAAAAGAGAAAACACACTTTCAATGAAATCATCATAAGGATATAGTTAGTATTTTTTACTTACAAGCAGTCTAACTACATAAATTCTTACTCAGAATGTAACTAAGGGCGCATTATTCGCATACAGAGTTTACATTAAACGGCTATTGTTTATTACAAACAATGCACAAAAACAACTTCAAGTAGACTACTATGTATTCAGAATGCATACAGTATAATTGCCAAAAAATAGTACCCTAACATCCCTAGTTTTAACTATAACAATCGAGGCATAATAATAATCCTTTCAATAATATTATATATACCTTTATTTATTTTCTTACCAGACATGCAAATTTTCTTAGTAGGCACTTTTCATCTGCAGCAGGCACCAGTTCTCTTTTATTCCTGCAGATGGTAATTTTTGAATAAACAGAACTGGATATGCTGAGGGTAGCAGTCTATTTGCTAGATGGTTTGTGAACATTTTACGGTCAAAGTGTCGAGAACATACCTTGTAGTTATTATACAATGCACTGGGAGTTCTATCAATTAAATCTTTACGATTGCAAGCTTCCATCCATTGTTTTGCTCTAAAACATAACTAATTTATGTATTTGCAAAAGGGAAAACTTACATAGTCTTAGCTACAATTAGACAACTATAACTAATTATTGAAAAGGTATCCAGGAAGTACTTTGATATTTGGATTCCACTCTACTTATACCATAGAATAACACTAGCATGCATATTATTATTCGATGCCTAATTCATAAAATTTTCAGAATAACTTACCTTTCAAAATCTTTTGGAAATCTGAATAAAATAATGTCTTTTGTAATTGTTCTGCTTGAACACTCATGCACTGCACAAAAAGTTCCACCTCTTCTATTCATTATTCACGGTGTATGAACTTTCAAACAAAAATTTAATAATAATATAAGATTATAATACTAATAATATTCAGTCTCTAACAATAAAGTATGACGTATTTACAAACACTATAAACATTTAATTTTAAATCGCAAAAAGTGAGGTTGAAGCATAAACCTACAAAGTAATAGTGGATTTCAAACATGCGCAAAGAAATTTGGTTCTCCTAAAAACACAGAGTGTCGCTTCTTTGGGGGTGTTATTATTCTATGATACTACCTATATGGATCTATGTTCTTCTCCGTATACCAGTGAGATTGTCTGCACTGACTGATGTTTTATTTGTATTGCATTTAGCAGCCACATGTCTTGCCCATTAACTATAAATATTCCTATGGTGATGCGAAAACATATAAGGTTCTGTAACAATTTCTCTAACTTTTATTTTATCTTACATCTAATTCCTATGTCTTTTATGCAATCTAGAATTTTAGTGCAGTTTTGCTTGTTTATAAATTGTATCTTGCAAGGGAACTCTCAAGTACTTTCCACTTGATGCCCTATTTATTCTCACACACCAGTTATGTGCTACAAAACGAACGAACTTATCAACTAATTGTTTGTTAAGAACTCTCCTATGTTCTATACAACTAAAATAAAAGTTAACATTTATATCAACAAAATTAATTAAAGATGCCAAACAATGTTTCCTATTACATATTTTTGGCAACAAATATTTACATATATTATACATATTACAAAACGCTCTTATTACAACGGGTGTACAATATTTTAATTTGTCAGGAATGTCATTTAAATATTCTTTTTCAATGATTAGGTCGTGCTAATCATTTAATTTATCTGATGAGAATATTTGATGTTTGCAAATATGGCAAGTCCCAATTAATGTGGTAATATATTTTGTCATAAATCCACTTACGTACCCTATACTTATTTTGTCAACATAGCGAAAACTTATTGCAGGAATTTGAAAATCCAATCTTTCCGGTTCTTCTGTACAATCTTCAACTTTTTGCACAATAAAATTTTGTACACTAGTAATTATATTGTCCGAGTGTTCTTCTTCACAGTTTGCCAATAGAGAGTGTCGACTTACAAAATTGTTTACCAATAATGTTTTAAAGTGTGACCTGAATTGTGATGAATTTGGATTTATATCTCAAACTCCTTGCTGTCTGATCTGGCCAAAAAATTTTTCAAGAGGATCTTGATTAAACACCCGGGGTTTCATAAAATTAATATTTTTTGTACGCAACGTATAAAAAATTTCATTTAAACCTTTGAGTGTAACAATACAGTTTACCAGTGTAGGTGGTCTAACCTTTTCAACTGTTCCTTCAGCTGTAACAAAGAAAAATCAATTACATTACTTAGTAAATTAAATTTCTGTGCATGTAGTTGACTAAACAGTAGCACATACATTTTATGAAAAAATTTCCAATTTATTGGCGATGCCTGTTCTCAATAAAAATACTATGCCTACGATTGAAACGTATTTCAGTAGTGAAACAACCTATTTATTTTGAAGAAGCATAAACAATACAAGTCAAATATAGAACATAAATCTTTTCTTCCATTAGATATAACCAAACATTTTAACCCTTTATTCAACCATATCATTAAACCAGTGTAAAACTAAATTTAACTAGTAATTTCAAAAACCACACGAATATGGTGATAGCTTTACATGATAGTATATTTTTGATGTCCTTAAGGACAAAAAGTTTATTTTTGACAATATATTGATGTTTTGAGGTCAAACCACTCAAATAAAGCCCCTTCAGTGCTTTTACATCAGTCTTGAACTACTGATATGAAAACATGATATAGAAATACTAGTTTCTTCGACAGCATGTAGTTTACATATTATTAATTATATTTAAAAAAATACCTTGGAAATACATATATTGCAATTGACGACAAGCATCCTTCCAAGACTCCACATGTGTTGTATTTTCAGACACTGCACATCTCAAACGTTTTCCACCATTCGGATACAATGAATAGCCATTGACACTATTAAATAAGGTATCAAAAATTTTAATATTTGCGAAGTTCCAAGGTTTTGAGAAGTTAATTTTTCGCCTTGAACGCCTGCAGCACCTGTAAAATAATATAATCACAAATCAAATTGAAGCACTGGCAGACTAACATACCAGAACGAGCCATAACAGATGCAACAGTGTGGCTAAATACTTGTGTTGCACAAGAAACTTTCATTTTTTTAATTTTAGTTCGATATACGTGCAATTCCGTTAATTTGGGCATAGCACGCAGGCTTCCAGCTGTATTGTCAATGCAATAAGCTATTTCAATATCAGTCCATTTTGCAACATGGATGTCATTCTTGTACTCCCACACCAAATTTTTCTTTAATAGATTGTTTCTCACACCTTTTATTAGGTGTGGAGGATCATAAATATGTATAATTTTGTGCCCATCTACAAAATATGATTTCTGTGAATGATCATAATTTGATTCTCGATAGGAGTTCCTTTGTAAATAATTAATTGCTGCTTGATTTGAACTGCCTTGATCGCTTATGGTAGCAATAACAGAAATACCAGCCTGTTGGCATTTTATTATAACAGATTTTATTAATCTCACTAAAGCAACAGTTTTAATATTGGAATTAAAAAATGCATAAAACAGTGGTTGTTTCCATTCCCTTGTTATTGCTTTTACAAGGAAGACTAGAGCATGATCAGCAATTGCAATGTTTGATGTTATGTTGTCTAAACATTCAAGGCCTTCAATTTCATTCACACTGACATTCATTTGCAAATTTGGTTCAATATTCATCTCATCAAACATTAAACAGCAATTTCTATGAACTTCTGGTAAGGATGATACGCTGCTTTTTAAATTCTTAAAAATAACATTGTTAAAACCACGTTTCACAGGAATTTTTCTTAATAATGTCATAATTGTTTTCCTTGAAGGTAGAGAGAAAAATTTGGAAAGTGCTCTGTACCCTTTGCCAGTCTGCTTACTTAATACTAGAACCATGACTTTATATTCTAATGTGTATCTTCTGCTTTAAGTTTTTTTTTGTGCTAAGAAGATTTGGTTCTTTAGAAATTTTGCCATTGTTCGGTTCATGTTTGATGTTATTTCGGCTACTACTTCTTCTTTTGAATGTCGCTTCCACTTTTGTTTTGTAAGAAGGCATTTTAGTTTCTAATTTTAATAATAAAATAGTTACCTTTGAAATGTTAAAAATAAAATGTCAAATTAAAAACTGTCATGATTGCCACCAGTTCTACTTATATTGAATAGTTGGACCAGAATTCTTCAATTCCAGAGGTGAGTTTATTATATATATTCTCACAGGTGTTGACTTGTATGAATTGATGTGTATTCTTTTATATTAATTATTCATTCATGAGTAAATGAAGCTATGTAGTATACTACATTGAAAGACTGTATTTTATACTTTTGCATAGATTGTTCTGACTATCGTATGATCACTGAGAGCTATAGCTATTATGTGCTGAGTGCGATATAATGTTTATTAGAGTATATAGTTAGGGATGCTACCAAGCATCTTGTACATTTAATGATAAAAATAAGATAGTAGTTAAAGGCGTACGGTGTGAAGAATTCTGCTGTTACATAGCAAACCATTCGACACACACAATAGGGCATACTGGTGGAGGATACGCCACACTAGTTGTCTAGAGCCTTATAGGTATGATAATGATGTTTTCAATGCTGTTGATGTGAAGTTAGAGATTGAATCAATTGTAGGTTACATTGGTTGTGTATGCCAGTGATAGTTGATACCATGTTTATATAGTTATATAGAATGTAGTTTTATCTATTCCTTATTAGAATGACTGAAAGGTCAGCACTCACCGTGACTTTATTATTTCTAGAATTGACGGTGGTTGCCGATATAAGAATACACTCTAATAGAGCCCTCTACGTGACTGCAGATTTGGTTAATAAATAGGTACGGTTAACTTAGAAATACCTCTGATGTATATATTTACAATTATACAAGAAATTCGGGTTCATTTCAATTACGTTAAAGCAAGTACCCACATGTAAAGTTTCCACGCCTTACAGTTTAAATTGCTCTTTTCTTATTTTATATGCATTGGCCGATCTTTTTAATTGTTGTGCAGCTAAGTAAAACTTCCGGGCTTTTGGTGTCAGCTGTGTAGCTCTGGTTACACCAACGTCTTTCAGTTGATGAGCAATTTCCACAATGTCATAAAATAACAAATATCTAATAATAAGTGAACAGCTAGAGTTCGAGAAGTGATTTATTACGGTGTGATTTAAATGTTTATGGACGAGGCAAGAAGGAGCATGGTCCAGAATTCCTAAACGAGTACTGTAATAATAACTTCTCGGACATGTATTGTAGGACAATCTTAAAATCAATATAAAAATTTAAAACAATAGATACTTCAGTGTCATGTTGTTAATAATTATTTATATATTAAGAGTGAAAAGCGATACATTGAACAAAAGTGACAATTAAGAGCGCATTAATCACTTGAGAGCAATAATGTCACTTTTTGTTTGAAAGGTATACAGAATTTTTCTACAATTACTTAATAAATAGTTATTTATTATACAAGGGAAAAAAGTACTAGATTTTAGCTCGAGGTGTGTGTTTGTCTCCGACGCGAAGCGGAGGAGACAAAACACCGAGAGCTAAAATCTTACATTTTACCCGCGTATAATACACTATTTTTCTGTGACTGGCAAAACAATGATTTAATATTTAAAAAATATTACCAATTATATTAAAGTCAAAAATCAATCTATGTCAAATTTGAAGTTTCAAACAGGTAGGCTGATGTACTTATAGGGACAGTTAGATCTGCGTTGCTAAGGAAACCTTTAAAGTAATCAAATATCTGTCAATTTAATTTTGCGAGTGGTTACAAAATTGCGAACTTAAGTTGTTTATATCGATTGTTTTGAATATTCAAAATTCAAAATGGACAGTACTGATTCAGAAGTTTCTCTTACTCCACCGGAATTGGTAGAGGCAGCGAAAGTAGCATCAATAAAATTATTGCCAGCTAAATCACGAAAAATTTACGAAACTGCGTATTCAAGATTCATGGAATGGAAGGCGAAAAAGACATGTAGTTCTTACTCGGAGACGGTGTTATTGGTTTATTTTTCGGAACTAGCGCAACAACAAAAGCCATCAACAGTGTGGTCGAATTATTCAATGATAAAAAGTATGTTACAAGTCAATAATAACGTAGACATTTCAAAATATTGCAAACTAATTACGTTTCTGAAACAAAATGGGAAAGGCTACATGCCCAAAAATCTGCAATATTTACGAGTACACATATTAGTGATTTTTAAATAATGCTCCTGATGAAGTTTATTTATTGGTCAAGGTTGTTGTTGTATTTGGGATTGCAGGAGCCTGTCGAATATGTGAAATTAGCCAGGTAACATTAGATGATATTGAAGACGTGGGAACGTCATTAATTGTGAAACTTAAGCAAACAAAGAATGATGTAAATAGGAGATTTATAGTTACTGAAGAATATATTAAATTTTACAGAATGTACATGGCACTTCGTCCAGCAGCAGCAAAGGATCGCCGCCTGTTTTATGCATATCGCAATGGGAAATGCGTCAATCAAGTTGTGGGTAGAAATCAGTTTTATAAGGTACCTGAAATAGTAGCCAATTTTCTTCGACTTAAAAATGCTAAGTCATATACAGGTCATGCATTTCGAAGATCGTCTGCTACACTTTTAGTTGAATCTGGGGGAGACTTGATGACACTAAAGAAACATGGTGGTTGGAAGTCATCAATGGTCGCTGAAGGGTATGTTGATGAATCGATAGTGCACAAGACAGAAATAGCTAAGAAACTGTTTAGTTTGTGTGGCAGTGCATCAGCTGAAACAGAATCCAATTTGCGAACAAGTACATCAACGGCAGTTGTGTCAGTGGCACAAAATATTATTTCAAATCAAGAAAATTCCACTGTAGCAGACATTCCTAATTGTTCAAAAAACATGTCTTTCAGGCAATGTACATTTAATAACTGTACTTTTAACATTAAGGAAACGTAACTTATACATAATAAAATATTCTAAAATTAAATATCTTCGTGTTCTTACTTATTTGCACTTACCAGGGAAAAAAGTACTCATTTTTTTCCCGGGGAAAAAAGTAATTTTATATAAAGTGACATTTTGTTACCTGTCAAGAAATATTAAATGTCACATTTTTTTCCCGTCGCAGAAAAAATAGAATTTTTTTTAATCATTGACTTTATTAATACCATGAACTCGTTCAAATAATTTTAGCTATGGTGATTTTTCTCGAATTATATTTAGTAGCCTGCATATTATATCAAATTAGTGATAAAGGAACTAAAGTGACGGGCTCGGCTTAAATAAGTTAAGAAAAATTTACTTCGATTAGACGAATCCTCAACTTTTATTTTTATAGTACTTAAGTAAGCACATAGAGACTGTGGCCTCTTTGATCTGGATAAATGTAATTTTTGATCGGAACATGCAGATGTCGACGGTATTACAATCACATTGGAACTAGTTTTGAACGAGATACTTTTATGCTGCATTTGAACTTCATCTAAAAACATATTTAAATAATAATTACTACTGTAACAATAGTGACCCATTAGTTTACCATTTTCATTTACAGAGTCAAAATGTACAGGTGTTTTAATCCTTGGGGGTAAATTTTGCGATGGAACAGCATCTTTCCTCAAGAGGTTATTAAATGCATTATCCTCTGCCGTAAAATGGATATGACATATTCGGTAAGTATTATAAACATACATCGGATCAAGTTTTTTCAGTAAGTCGTTTCCAATAACGTCTATCCAACACTTGTAGATGTACAAAAACTTGAGGGGGTTTGGAAATCTATGCCTTACTGAAGCTCTATCCTCGCACTTTAAAACTGCACAACTTCTATATCGTGGCATAACTGCAATAGAAACTAGAATTTAAGAAATGCTACAGCGTTTTGGGATTATGATAAAACCTTACCTTCTGTGGCTGCAGGAACAATTACTTAAACTAGAACTTGCTAATGTTAAGGTTATTTTTCTAGAAACTAACTTACAAACTATAAAAACGGGAAGTGAAAATGCCTATATTAATCTACAAAGAATACTCTGTAAACAAGCGTAATTAATGCAATATTAAACAAAAATCAAACAAACAAATTTTAAGTTAGCGTCTTAGCGCCATTACATAAATATGAAGCGCCACCTAACGGGGAATAATTAAGTGAAAGCATTCGCGGATATAGGTACCTTCTTTACTTTGTTAAAAAATGTTTATCACGTGATACGTTTTTATTATGATTAAAGTTATCGTTAAAAATGGAGAAACAGCGTTTGTTCTCTTTTACAAAATACTTTGAACAGTCTAGACGTTTATTAATAATAGGCAAATTGCCAGAAGTGTTTAAGTGTCTTCAACTAATTGTGTTGAACTTAACCAACAATTATTTAGTCGTTGGGATTGTTTTTTAAGCCCTAAGTTCCTATTTGAGATTTCAGATAATCAGAATGTGCTAGAAGTAATTATTAGTCGCGTCTATTTTACATCTGCAAGATATGTAAGTATATCACGTTTTGTAACCTGCACAATTAATTACCTTTTCGTAGGTACCTTTTTTGTTAGTTTACGTTTATTTAGTTGGGTTGATCTTTGCCCATTTTGTCTTTTACATTAAAGAGTTTTGTTTACCGTTTGATTATATGCAATTATGGATTGGTTCAAACGATAGGGATTTTTGTTAGAAGCTTTATAGGAGCGTATGTTGGAAATTAAAAGTTATTTCGATCATTCCATTTGGGGACTCATCACAAGGTGCTACAAATTCACAGTTCTTGGTTCATGTCGTTTTATAGATTAGTTTTGGACAATACAGAGAATCCTGTTTGTCCACCTTTCCTAACACCCAGAGAAGACTCAGATGCTGCTTGTCGACCAGGCTACATCTGTAAATGTATGTAAAAGAAAATTCAACAAATACGTTGATAATAACTTGTTGAAGGTTCAGTATAAGTGTATATTTAGAAACTTATTTGTGTTTTAATCTGTTGTATATCATGTGTTGTTCTATACTTATTTGTACAATTTTAGCCACACATGTTAAACCACATGCATGCATTTGGCACCCATTTGTTTTATGTGTCAAATAATTTAAGAATATTATAGCAATGGAGTAATACTGGAAAATTGACCTTGATAATATACACCACGGATCACTTCAAATTGTGTCCTATTTCTCAAGTTATAAATTCAAGCCAAGGATCCCTTTTCTGAATCAAGATGTCTCACTTGCTCCTACCTTTGGACAAGGGATCATTGCCGCTTGTACCGCTTAACCTGGCCGAGGGGTAAGTACACTGAGTTATTCTTGAAACTTGAAATTTGAAGTGATACCTAGAAGTAGTATTGAATGTTTAAATTCTGAACATGTTGATACTTATTTTTTAAATGAAATAATTATGTCAAATATTAACATAACGTAAAAGACTGCCTAAACTAATAGGTTGCAAATTCACCTTATAAATTTTGGCGCCCAAAAATTTATTAATATCTAAATTTTAACATAAAACTATATTTCAGGCACACAAAGAAAAATATTTAACCATTATATAAATTTGTTGTTAGATAATTAATTTATCGCCAGTTGTATTAATTTTTAGTTGTATTAAATGTTTTCTATAGGTACAAATTTGCAAATATATTTTTAGTGGAATTTAGTACAAAAATAAATTTAATTTAAAATATCACTAGGTGTTACTTCATAATTTATTTTCCTTCTGATATATGCCAGTTACCCTATTTATCAATTTTTATTTATTATTTGTAAGTATTTTCAATTCATTTAAAACACTACAACATGAGTATGCAATTATCAGTTGACCGATTAATCAAGGAAGAAATTATTTTTGAATTACTATCTAGAGGTGTTCAACCACTACCTTTAGCAACAGCTAGGGAGCTACAAAATTCATTAAGGGAAATTTTGATTTTAGAAAAGGAAGGTAAAATTTTTACAGGTAAAACTAATTTAGTAGTTAGCGAAGAATTAAAACTTATATCAGAAAAATTATCAACCGTTAATTGTTGCTTAAGTGAACCTATAACCGCAAGCTCAATTAGAAAGATTGAATCTAAATTGTGTCACACTTTACATAGATTAGAACATTTATCATCGTCAAATAAAGAGGACATAGATGAGAAATCTAAACTTTTTGCATTATTATTGAGTTATATTTCAGAGTTTAAACTCAGACAAGAAAGTACTAGGGCATCTGAAGAAATTTTAGATTTAAGTTTTAATTTAGCAACTAATACTTTATCAACTTCAGATATTCTTGTTAAGGACTTAGACTTACAAGCTTCAAATAGTAAAGTCAATTCTAATAATATGAGCAGTGGTGACTTAGCATTGAAAATATTAGAAAATTTAAGTTTAGGGGAAAGTTCGAAAATAAATACTTGGAATTTAAAATTTAATGGCGAATCCGATTCTTTAAGTTTAAATGCATTTTTAGAACATATAGCAGACTTAAGGGAATCTAGGAATGTCAGTAAAGAACAGTTGTTTAGAAGTTCAATTGAGTTATTTGAGGGTAAAGCACTTATTTGGGTACGCAGTATTAAAAATGAAGTTAACGATTGGGATACATTATGTGAACGGTTAAGGAAAGAATTCTTACCAAGGGATTATCAGGAGAAATTATGGAAACAAATTAAACATAGAACTCAAAGAGGAACAGAATCTATAGGAATTTATATTGCTGTTATGAACAATTTATTTAATAGACTTGGGATTAGGGTTGACGAAAGTTTAAAATTAAAATTTTTAAGAACAAATATCTTACCTTTTTATCAGAGTCAATTGGTATTAGTAGAAATAGATTCAGTTCAAGATTTACTTAAATTATGTAAAAAAAATAGAAACAGTTCGAGATTCAATGTTAAACTTCACTCCTCCAGTTATCGATAAAACAACAATTGAACATGATTTGTCATATCAGGGCAATAATAGAAAACGACTTAATAATATTACAGTTTCTAAACCTCAAGTATCATTTGAGAATACAGAGGAAAATTTTTACAAATCTCTTTCTACTACATTCAAATCACCTCAAAGAAGTCGTGATAATTCATTAAATAGGGACTATAACAGTACTAAACATAAACAAAATCAATATGATCATAGGGAACATTTATTTTCTTCGAAAAGGATACGAGTACGAATAGAGACCGATATGGATTGGGTAGAAGAGAAAAATAACGATATAGGGACTACAGCAACGACAGGAATGATAGTCGCACTCAACATCGCAGTCAGAGGCACTTAGATCAAAGCAGTTCGAGCATGGATAGGAATAAAAGAAGTAGTTCACGAAGACACGATAACAGTAAACAGGCACATCACTTGGACAATCGAAAACCTAATTTTTCACATCACAATAGTAGAAGTACGAAAAGATACTCTAATCATAACTATAACTTTAATAGTAATCAAAGATCGTTTAAGAAATCTAATAACGTGCCTAAACTAATAGGTTGCAAATTCACGTAATAAGGCACATTTTCATTCTTAGAACGTAGAATAGTTACTTAATGTAGTATACGCTCTTGCAGACCTCCTGACTATGGCACGAGCTCGAGAGGGATCATCTGTAGCTTGAAATGCAATATTTTGGTACATCAGTGCATCATCAACTAATTCAAAATCGTTATAAAATCACTGCTAACACTGGTGAAACTTGCGAAACTTACTAACAGATTTTGAATTCTTTCTATACACGTCTGTGCACGTCGGTGTCTAGATGAATACTGCACCGAAAATACTACAGAAGCTGGACGTGACGTTCTCAGCGTCGAGCTGGTGCCTTTTAACTCGTGAGAGTTTTTTAGCATGTTCGTGTTGTTTGCTGAGATATGAGTAGTCGGTTGAAGGTTGGTGTTATTAATACATAAATTTGTTGGTTGGACTGCTTAATTTTTTTTTTTAAAAGATGTCAGAACGATAGTTGTAATAAATTTGTAGGTTGAACACAAATATACATAAATATACATATATAAATCTGATGGTAGGACTGCTTTTTTTTTGTAATTATAGATGAGCACAGATATATTGTGTAGGTGTAGATGTTGGAGTGTGTTTGGTTTGGGGTGATGCGATGTTTATAATGTTTGGGGTCAGTCTTCGTCAAGTATTTGTCTTGGTCGTTTTTTACGTTGTTGTTGAGTACCGTGGGTGTTGGCGATATTTGCGTGAGAAGGTTGTGTAGAGTCGTCGAGTTTCTGGTATGTGTTTGTGGCTAGTTTTCTGATGTGTTGTTGGAGAGTGTGTATTTGTAGGTTATGTCTGAGGTTTTCGTTGCATATGAACCATGTGGCTCCTGTGATAAGTCTGAGTATGCTGTACTGTAGTGCTTCTAGTTTTTGTGTGTTGGTGTGACTTATGTATGTGTTTCAGGCTTCAGATGCATATGTAATGATTGGGCGTATGTAAGTTTTGTATATAGAGCGGTAGAAAAGTCCCGGAACGATCAAATATTTTGGGAAATACTCATCGCATCAAAAAAAGAAAAAATACGTGTTCAATATTTTTTTAAAAGCTATCCAATGACACCAAAATTAAACCCCCACCCCCTGCGGGTAGGGGTGGGGCAACTTTAAAAGTTTAAGTGGAAACCCTCATTTGTTATTGCAGATTCGGATTCCAGGATAAATTACCCCAAATTGACCTACGATACAAGCCATTTTGGATGATAGAAGGCGTTGTAATTGACAAAACCAAAATAGGGTACAAAACATTTGAAATCGAAAATGTCAGAATTACATTCATTTTTAGTATTCATTTCGTTACTAGCTTTTGATAATATTTCGTGATGTCTCTGTCTGAAAGAGAAAGAATAATTGTCCTGATGATGCGGGGGTATGGAGATAAAGAAAGATCATTGCAGCAAGTTGCAGATTTATTCAATGAAGTCAATGCGGAACGTCAACCTATTTCTAAATCTACTGTGAGTCGAACAGTGAATCGTTTTGAGCGAACTGGTTCGGTGAAGGATGAACCAAGATCTGAAGACCTAACAGGGCGACGAGAGGTAGTCAATTTGAACACCTTCGGCGGTAATTTCGTTATGTATGAAATAAATAATTTATTATTTTACCTCTTTTATTTTCTGATCCATCAATTCTTCTAGAAATAGTTAATTTTTTTTTATTGCAGCGCCATCTGCAAAAAAACTAAAAAAATTATGACTAACATTTTGTGGCGAATTCAAATCTGCAATAACAAATGGGGGTTTCCACTTAAACTTTTAAAGTTGCCCCCACCCTTACCCGGGGGGGGGGGTCAATTTTGGTGTCATTGTATAGCTTTTAAAAAAATATTGAACACTTATTTTTTTTTTTTGATGCGATGAGTATTTCCCAAAATATTTGACCATTCCGGGAGTTTTCTACCACTCTGCATGTTTAAACGTGTGTGGATTGGAACTGTGCTATGGTGGAGTCCTTTGGTTTTTCTTGCTTTTTATATTATGGTTTTTAGATGTTAGGTGAAGTGTAATTGTCTGTCTATGTATACTCCTAAAATTTTTGTGGGTTTCCAAGTGAGTGTGTGTTGATTAAGTGAGGGTGGGTCGAGTAAACTTGTGCTGTGTCTTAAGAAGAGAATAGCTTCTGACTTATTCTCGTTCAGAGCCATTCTCCACTTAGTAAACCAGTCAGGTAGTTCGTCAAGTTGTCGTTGGAGGGTGTTGATAGCATGTGTGGGATGTCTGCTTTTGGCCATGTATAGTGTATCGTTGGCGTAAAGTGCGCATGTGATGTGTGGTCTACAGTGTATGTCAAAAATGTATGAATAGAATAGTGTGGGGGACAGGCAGCCTCCTTGTGGTACTCCGGCCGGCATGGGTGTGATGGTGGAGGTTGTGTATTCAACTCTGACTTGAAGATGTCTGTGTGATAGATAGCTCTGTATAAGTTTTAAGTAGTGAAATGGTAGTTGGTGATGTATAGCGAGCTTGCAGAGTAAACCGTGGTGCCAGACCTTGTCGAAGACATTTCTTATGTCGATTTCTACTGCAGCTGTGTTAAAGTTTTCAGCGATAGTGTCTATGACGTGTATGATTTGTTGTATAGTGGAATGGTGTGCTCAGAAACGAAATTGTTCCTGTCTGATGTGTATGTGTTCTTGGAGATGGGGTAAGAGTAACTTCTCGTAGGTCTTGCCCATGGTGTTGAGTAGTGAAATGGGTCTGTAATTGTGTGGATCTGTACGTGTTTTGTTGGGTTTGGGTATCATGATGACAGTAGCTAGTTTCCATGCGGCTGGGAAGTGTTGGTGTCGTATGATGGCGTTGTATATGTCTGTGAGAGAGTTTAGTGTTGACTTGCTGATGTTTTGTAAATCTGAGTTTGTTATATCGTCGGGTCCAGGTGCTTTCTTTTTATTCTGTCCTAGTATGGTTTGTGCTACGTCTTTGTTTGTAAAAAGTGGTATTGGGTTTGTGGTGTTATTTGTTTGTGTGTTTTCTAGGATGGCGTTAACTGTCAGTTCTATTGTGTGTATGTATTGGTGAAGGGTTGATGGATTAGGTGTAAATCTGTTTTGAAGAGTTTTTGCAAATTCTTCTGCTCGTTCTTTAGGTTTGTATAGTGGTGTTCCGTTGGTGTCTATGAGTGGTGTTGTTCCTGGTTTGTTCCGTGATTTTAGGTTTTTGTTTAGTTTGTAGAGATTGCCTTCAGTGTTGAGTGTGTGTTGTACGTATGATGTCCATGTGTCTTTGTTGTGTTCGTCTAGTAGGTCTTTGATGTGTCTCTGTTGTGCGTTCAATCGTGTTTTAATGGCTGAGTCTCGTGTAAGTTTAAAGAGTTTAACTAGGCGTTTTTTGTCTCGTATGGCGTCGTGTATGTGTGTAGGGAGCTGTTTGTGTTGTGTTATTTGTTTAGTGTAGGTGCTGTGTTTCTTTGCGTTCTGATGAGTTGTGTGATTTCTGTGACTGCTTCGTCGAGGTCATGTGTGGTGTGTATGGGTGGTCTGTTTATTGGAGTGTCTTTGAAGGTATTCATTAAATTTTGTCTTATTTGTGTATGCTTTTGTGGTGAATCTGTTTAGTCTGTACATGCTTGTGTTTAGTCTGATTATGACTGGGACGTGCTCGGAGCTGAGGTCGTGGATTACCTGACAGGAATAGGGGAAGGGAATATTTTTTAGGATGGTGATATATAGCACGTCTGGAGGGCGATTGAGGTTGCGTGGGATGCGTGTAGGTTCGTTGGGTCCGAGTATGTCGTAATTGTTGTTGTTGGCGTGGTCGTAGAGTATGCGTCCGTTTACGCTTTGTGCTGTTGATCCCCATGATTCGTGTTTTGCGTTAAAGTCGCCTGCAATGAGTGTTGGTGTGTGTCATGTAAGAAGTGTATCAATGTCGTTTGTGTCTAGTGGTCCTCTGGAGGGGCTGTTGTATATGGCAGTGATGTTTAGTAGTGTGTTGTTAGTTTTAATCTGTATAGTTTGTGCGTTCATGTTTGTTGGTGGTAAGTCTAGTGGAAGGTGTGTGATTCGTTTGTGTACAAGTGCGGCTACTCCTCCGTGAGCATTTTGTCCTGGTATTAGTAGTGGGTGATCGTATCTGTGTGTCTGGTAGCCGCTAACGTTGAGTAGTTTACTTGGTGTCAGTTTAATCTCACCGATGAGTGCTATGTCGATGTCGTAGTGTTTTAAAAAGCGTCGTAATTCTGTCTTCTTGTTCGTGATACCTTTGACGTTCCAGGAAAGGATGGTGATGTCAGGTCTTGTGTGTGGTGTGTTAGATATTGCAGTGTCCGATGACGTCTGTGAGTGCTGAAAATAGTAAGGGAATGATTGATTCACCTGATGTGTATGCTGTAATGAGTCGTTGGATCCATGTGAAGATTTTGTTTGTGAGTGCTGGTGATGTGTTTTCTGTGGTTTTGGATGTTGATGGTGTAATGTTGGTGTATCTTTTGGGTAGAGTCACTTGTGTGTTTTGTGTTGTTTCCGTAGGTTTAGGTGTTGGTTGAGGTTGTGCTGTTTTTAAAAATTCTTGTTTGTTTATTTTGTGTTGTTTTTTGCGTTTTTTCTTTTTGTGTGATTTCTTTTTGGGTGGTTGTTGTTCATCGTCGGAGTTGGTGTCGCCTGTGGATGTTTGAGTTTTGAAGAAGTGTAAAGTAGATGGATTTGCAGTTGCAGATGTGGTAGGTATGCTTTGTGCGTTTGTGTGTTTGCCGTGTTTAGTTTTCGTCCATCCTTCTTCAATGTCGCCGTCAGTGTCTGTGGGGATTTGTAGGATGGGAGCGGGAAGTGTTTTAGTCTTTTTCAGTAGAAGCACTTGATAGGCAGGACATTTTCGGTAGTTAGCCGGACTGCACTTGGAATCCCCTGTTTTGATGCAGTGAGCAGTTTCGGTTTTTCCTTTGGTTACCCTACAACTACACGATATCCGATTCCTAGGTTCACTGGCCTATGGTTTTCGACTGACAGGATGGCTAATCGCCACAGGCTGCTCCATCGTCGGGTAGCTCATCTAACAGGACTGACGGATGTGCATCCCCAACGACTTCACTTGTGTACCCATTCCTCGGCACCCCGCATAGTTGCAGAACTTCCTCGAGTTGTCACCGTTCCGCTGTTCGCCTTTGCTTGCCCTGACGCCGAAAACATTGACATATTCTTTATTGAGTTTCAATTACAATCTCTACTCTTAATCTAATTAGTTTTTCGAATTTAAATTTGGAAAAAATTATTTACATTTTTGGTCTGATTAGTGCGAAAAGAAATAAGTGTTTACTTTCTGTCCTAATGACAGCCAACTTAAGATACTTCATTTATAAACTAAACTATGCTAATCTATAACTACTGTCCTGATGAGGGGGTTGTCCTGAAGAGCCATTTCGTCGAAGGTCTTCCTTGCAGCTGCCTTGATGAATTCCACCATCGTTGGGATGTCGACGCGTAGTGGAGCTGGTCGTTCCTCACGTACCATGGGGCGTCCAGTGCCATGCGCAGGTTCTTTGATTGGACGGATTGCAGCCTCTTAATGGGGGGCTTGGCTGCGTAGTCCCACGCTGCCGATGCGTAGGTCAGGGTCGGTCTGATGATGGTCTTGTAGAGTCTGATCTTGTTGGCGATGTCGAGCTGGATTATATTATATTATATTATATTAGTTTCGGCACTATATATTAGTGGGTCTAGACTGCCCGTGCCAAGCACTGCATCTGGGCCGCCAATATATGCTTTCTTTCGCACTTATATATATATATATATATATATATATTATTATACCGCCCCCCTTTGGGTTTAAACATATATTCTACCCTTTATTTTATAAACTTTTAAAATGTGCACACCTAATGCACGCCCCGTACTTGCACCGTTTGGTTGGTTCTTTAATTAATTATTTATTGCAATGCCTCGACTATTTAAGCTCTTAATCTCAGGGTGTTCAAGCTACTTATAGTGGGTTCCGTTATAAGTAGATGTGCTAAGTCCAACCAAAGTGCACTCTTTTGTTTTACTACTAAAATTGATACTCTACTTTTGTATATGCCAAATTTTCTAATAAGATCAAAGTTGCTATGTGCCAAATTCAATTACAACCAAAATTTGTATGACTATTTTTGACGTATTAAAGATATATTTAAACACTCACCTGGTCTATACTTCACAATGATGTTCTTGAATTTTCGTGCCGCTTCCAGGTGTCCTTGAATTTTAACTGCTCCCCAATACCTGAAATGATTAACCCAAATTTAGAATTTAGAAAAATCAGTGCTACAACTTCCCTTGTGCTAATCTCCGCTTCGAATCCTTGTTTTCTCTATAAATCCGTCCGCTTCTCCGTATCTAATCCCAATCTACTTGTTCCTATTTCTTTTTGCTCGATGCTCCTGCTACCTTCAAACCGCTTTCCAATATCCAACTTCTTTCCTATGTATATCCACTCCGATGTCCTGCTACCTTTTAAACCGCTCTCCAATATCACTTCAAATCTATATAACCACTCGCTGACCTGCTGCCTTTAAACCACTCTCCAAATCCAATATTTTACCGTCGCACAATCACTACTATTCACTTTATACTTTCGATGCTTGTTTCTTTACCACTTTATTCAATTGAAAACTCCTTTTAAAACAACTATTTTTATTTACTTTTAAATATCTGTATACAAATTAGCACAGTTATGAAAACACGTCTTTTTACAAAATTGGTTTGAAAATAATCCCCATTGTTTACTCTCTAAGGCGACCATGTTAACTCTCTACTAGCCTACTACATCTTAAAGTTCATAACAAATAACTACGTTCGTGTCGCACATACCAAAGTTCATGTCTTTTATACAATTTCATAATCACATTAAATTCTAATATATGTCCTAAATCTTTACATTCCACCAATCACATTTTACGTTGTTATAACTAATAATTTTGAGTTTACAAATATTGTCCAAAAGTTGATTCTACATAAAATGAAACCAAAATAAATTACACTTGACCCTGGATGCATGTTGATAGTGAACATTCATAGACGCATCCGGCTTTTGGACGGCAAATGTACTTTCAAAGGCCTTTTAATATTCAAACTCGGTATAAACCCTTGAGCACTGCACATCTTACTACGCCACTTAGTCATTTTAAAATTACCTTTTGGCACTTAATTTCAACTACTATATTTGAATGGTATTTTAGTATACATAAAATACGGCAAACATACATTTTTAAGTTTATGTGATCAAATATGTGGATTATTTTGTTTGGCATATACTACCTTGTACTAAACAACCCTTATAACTCTTAGTAGCTCCCTTAGACATTATATTGGCCCCACTGATTTTGAATGAAATTGAAATTGCGTCGGCTTTACTCTTTCCTGGTGTGCATAATTTCTTGTTTTATTTAAAATCAAACCTCCTCTCACCTTTTTACACAAACCCCTTTTCGGATTCCTACATATTTTAATTATTCAACCCCTATTTTAATTCTCAACATGTCTGTATAACTATGCTACATACTAACCTAACTTATAAACTAAAACAAAACTAAACTTTCCGTCGCATGAACTATATAACAACTATTCTACTAAACCCTCTTCCTGTACAACCTTATATGGGTATAGATTTTCCAAGTGAAAACGCCCACGATATTCCCCTGTCATAGTAGCTAATTCAAATGTATTTCCTTCCGCAAAAATACGCGTGATCTTGTACGGCCCTTCATAAGGAAACAACAACTTCGCGCAAATGTTCCTGTCGCGGTTCGAAACTCTTAACCTTTTCACCACCACCATATTTCCTATTTCAAAAGTCGTCCTTTTTTTGATCCTGCTACACCTTCGCTCGATATCCCTACGCTGCATCCTTTCGATCCTACGTCTAACACTGCTCAACAACTCTGTGATGTCTTGTACCTCGACTTCTTCCCTCCATGGCCTTGCTGGTATAATCCTCCGAATCAATGTTATCGGACACGTTTTTGTAACTGAACTCGGTACACAATTCATGAAATTTTCAATCTGCGGCAGATATCTAACCCATCTATTATGGTGCTCTTGCGTTGCTAACCGTAGATATTTTATTACCTCCCGTATATATCGTTCGCATGGATTTGCTTTCGGATGCCGTATACTGCTAAATGACACCTTAATGTGCGCTCGATTTAACCCGTTCCTAAATCTTTGGTTGTTAAAATAAGTTGCGTTGTTCACCAAAATCCTTTCCATTCTCCCTACCTGGCTTCCAAATTCTTTAATCGACTGTAAAGCATGCACCGTGTTGCTTCGCCTTGCCGGAAATAATTTAACAAATTTTGAAAAACGTCCACCATTACTAATATGTGCCGATACCCTGTTCACTCGTAATCAGGTTGCTTAAGTAATCAATAGCTACCAATTCAATGGTCCGCTCACGCTCACACTCATCGGTACATTCTGCAACACCACGTTCTTGTCTTTCCCTAAGATACAAATTTTGCAACGATTAATCCTTTCTTTTACCACCGTGATATCGTTCCGTGCATAAAACGCCTCCCTGAATACCCAAAATGTTTTTCTTATGCCTATATGTCCAAAATTTAAATGAATTTCATCTATAATTTCCACAGCCGCATCTCTGGATACCACTACTAGCTCTGCCTCACCTATCCTTTTTACTACGAACTGCCCTACGATGGTAAATCCACGGTACTCCTCCACATTCTCGCTTGTTAATCTCTCGCGGATCGAGCTCACCTCACTGTGCCTTTGCGTTTCCATAAGCTTGGCGTTTGTCCACCGACCAACATCCCTGAACTCCTGCAAAGCAACTAAACAATCCTTCACGTCTTTATTCTCTTCCACCTGCGGTCTGCTTAGAAAATCCGCTGTCACATTCTCCTTGCCTGGTTTGTACTTGATTTCAAAATCGTATTCCTGTAATACTAACGCCCATCTGTACAACCTGCTGTTTAGAAACTCCTTTTTCTTCATAAATGTTACCACCGTGTTGTCGGATTCTATTAAAAATTTGTTACCTAGCAGATAAAAACGCAACTTTTTTACTGCATATACTATCGCCAACATTTCCTTCTCTGCCGTCGCATATCTGGTTTCGCAGTCTTTTAATACCCTCGAAATAAATACAATTGGTACCTCAGCTCCATCCTGGATCTGCACCAACTCAGCCCCTATCGCATATTTCGACGCATCCGTCCTTAAAATAAATTCGTCTTTGAAGTTTGGATATTTTAATGACAACTCTTTATAAAATGCACTTTTTAAATCCTGGAACGCCTTCTCTCGATCAACAGTCCATTTCCATCTTTCATTTTTCTTTAATAAACTCACCAACGGCGCACACAACTCAGAATATCGCGGTATAAATCGTTTATAATAATTTAGAACCCCTAAAAACCCTCGTAATCCTCTCACGTTCTTTGGTTGAGCAATATTTTTCAACTCGTCCAACCTTTTATTACAAATTTTCATCCCATTCTCACTGATTTCAAACCCTAAATATGTAACTTTGTTCTTGAACAACTCGCATTTCTCCACGTTCAACTTCAAACCCCCTTCGTCCAGCCTCTGGATCACCTTTTCTAAATGCTCCAGGTGTTCTTGTTCGTTCCTTGAAAAAATCAACAAATCATCCACATAGTGCGAACAGAAACATTCATACTCGTTAAACAGCTTCTGCATGGCCCTTACAAGTGCTGCTGAAGAACTACTTAACCCAAACGGAACTACAGAAAACATGTAAATCTCTCCTTCAATACTAAACCCTGTAAACTTCTTACTGTCTTCATGCAACGGAATTAACCAAAATGAATTTTTTAAATCTAATTTACTGAAAAACTTCATCTCGTACACTTTGTACAACAACTTATCCAACCCCTGCAGTTGTTCATACTGCGGTTTCGTAATCGAATTCAACTTCCTCGCATCCAAACAAATCCTTATATCCCTTTTATTGGGTTTAGGAACAATAACTACCGGGTTCACATATTGAGTTTTCGCTGGTTCTATTATTCCATCTCGTAACATCTTGTTAATCTCGGCTTTAACCCTATTTCTAATAGCAAACGGAACTGGATACACCTTTGTATTAAACCCGTTGTCTTCCGTGACCTCTAACTTATGCATATATCGCCTCGCCAATCTTGGCTCTTCATTAAATAACCCTACATATTTATTAAATAATTCTTCTAGCTTCGCCCTTATCTCAATACTCACTTTTCCAATCTGTTCATCCTTAATTAATCTCACAAACATATTACATAATCGTACTTTAACCTGTCTATAATCACTTGTCCTATCCATTCCTAATCCCGACTTATCTATATTATCTCCATTCCTATATTCCTCACTAACCGTAGACACCATCCATAACTTATCTTTATCAAATATTCGAATCGACCTATCCTTACCATCTATATTCAATCCAAAATCCTCTATAAAATCCATTCCTAATATGAAATCTATATGCAACCCCTTTGTAATTAAAAACTCTGCCTCTCCTGCATTTTTATCCCCTACAAATATCGGTACACGGATGACTTTATAAATCGTAGTTAACTTTTTATTCATAGCCGACCATAAATTAACCCCATTAATCGCTTCTATTCTTCCTTTTAAAAAATCAGCATGTTTTATCACCACCCTCTCATCTACCAGCGACAACTGTGAACCACTATCAACTAAAGCAACATATAAACACTCACTTAAACTAATATTAATGAACAAAAGGTTCTTTT
Organism: Platerodrilus igneus; assembly: GCA_036346225.1. NCBI lineage: Eukaryota > Metazoa > Arthropoda > Insecta > Coleoptera > Lycidae > Platerodrilus > Platerodrilus igneus. The sequence continues at coordinate 165,520 of JARFIW010001591.1, forward strand.
TATTCAAATTATAATTATTTAATAATAAGTCTTTTAAACTATAAACCACGTCGACCTTTAATCCTATACATTCGTTCTTCCAAAATTTTGCGTTTTTTTTCTGAGGGTGCCTCGTGTATCTGCACCACTTCAATTTGATCCGTGTCCTGAGTCCTTGCGCTGGTCGTTATGTGGTGGACATTCGCGTCCCTGTCCGTCCGGCTATATCCGTTCTGTGTACCGCCCCTGTATTTCGGACCGTCATCCGCGTTGTCGTCGCGCTGGTACCTGTTTTGTCTTTGTAAGTCGTTCTCCCGGTGTTCCCTATTGTTGTATGGTCTCCTGTTTCCGTCGTGTCCCCAGTGATTTCGGTGTCCGTGGTTAAAATAGTCCTGTCGGTAGCTGGGTCGATGTTCGTGATGGAAATTTTCCTGTCTATGGTTGGGTCGCTGTTCGTGGTACGTATGTCGTCGGTTGTCTTCCCTATAACCCCGGTTTTGATCCCAATGACTAGTCCGTGTTTTTGCCTCCAGTGCCGTTGCCAAATCGAAATTTCTCATGACGCCTAAAAATTCCCGCAGTGTTTTAACATTATGGACCACAACCATCTTTGTCACTTCCGGCTCCATGTGGCCCGCAAGTAGTAGTACAATGTCGTCCTCGCCCAACTTTGGTGTCAAGTGCTGTGCCTGGTTGAATTTGTCGATTGCGTATTCTTCGCGAGTCCCGTGTGTCCGACTGTAGTGTCCCGTAATCAAATTTGTACGTATGTCCGTCTGGTGCGTGTTGCTCCAGAACTGTTCCATAAATAGTCGTCGAAATTCCGCGTAGGTGTCGTACTGTCGGCGTATGATGTTGTGCCACTTTTCCGCGTTCCCTGTCAATGTCGCCCCTACTATCTGTAACTTAGTCCTTTCATTTTCCGATTCGACGATCTCGTCCAGTCTGTCTAGAAATCCCATCGGCTGTTCTGTCCTTCGTCCTTCAAATTTAGGTAGCGCGTCCCGGTTCAATTTGATGTGCTGTCCGTAGTCCAGTCCAACGCGCCGTCGTTCTAGGTCGTCCAATTTTCATGTATTTGTCTTACGTCATGTCCTACCCGGTTTTCTACTACAGTGACTTTGTCGTCCAGTTGTGTCTTAGTGTTCAAATTTTCGTTCTGTATCGTCTCTAAGGTTTGTCCTAAATTTCTGTAGTTTGTCAAATGTCTTTTATCGCATGTTTGAATTTCGGAATGTAACGTCGAAAACCACTGACCATTGTCTCCTCAACTGTCTCTACGCGTGTCTTGATTTCGGTCCGTAGGTCCGTTTTTGTCGCGTTCAAGTCTCCCTGAATCTGTACCCGCGTGTTTTCTAATTTGTCATCTATTCTGTCAATCTTTTCGTGTATCTCAGTCCTTATGTCGTCCTTTACGTTTTGCATTTGCGTGAGTAGATAGTCCTGTGTATAATTCAGTTTAGCCGTCAGTTCCGCGTGTGCCGTCCTAAACTCGTTTCTCAGTTCGGTGTGTGAATCTTCAATTTGGTTTGTTAAAGTCGTTTGTAAAGTCGTTATTTTATTAGTTAGATGCGTATTTGCCTCTTTTTGTTCAATCTGTGACGTTTCAAAAACCGTCCGCGACTCTTTCTGTTCCGTACGTAAATCTGCCATTTGGTTCGTTAAATTTGTCTGTGAAGTTTCAAATTTGTTCGTTAAATTTGTTAAGTCCGTCTTCAGTTCCGTGTTTGAAGTTTCAAATTTGTTTGTTAGTTCCGTCTGTGAAGTTTTAAAATCGTCTTTTAGACTCATCAGTATTCGTATAAGATCTAAGCTTCCAGCGGTTTCTGCCACCCTAACCTCCGGCGCCGTCGCCTGGTCCACGTCCCTGTCTAACACCTCCGGGTCTGTCTGCCTCACCTCCATCTCCTGGATGTCTCCCCCTGCGTCTAACTCTATGTCTTGCGTCCTACTTTCATCGTTTTGTGTCGTGATTTCTGCTTCAATTCCGTATATCAGTCCCGATCTCGTAATCCGTTTCATTGCTGGGTCCGTCATCTCTGCAGCCTGTCTTTGAACTCGTATGCCTGAAAATATCTAACTACGGGCCCCACCTAATCTCAGGCTCCCGTGTCCTACTACTATTTCTGTCTAATTTCAACTCAATCTAGCCTTTTTTCAGCCCCGCGTTGGGTTTGCCACATATATTATTCAGACATTATAATATATATATATATATATATATATAAATTTGCTGTGATATTCTCCTTTGAATGCGGGAACTGGGTCCTTTCAACAAAAAAATTCTAGTCCCACAGATTGGGCGTCATAAACGGCTGTGATCCTCTTTTCGCCTCGGCTGCTCACCTAATGTTATAAACCTTCTCATTCATAAAAAAAAACAACACATTCCTACCAAAAACATCAACGTTAACTCTATTTACATCAATATTCAGAATACATTAAAATTTCAAAATTAAAACTCAGCATAAATTTCAGTTTTAAAAAGAATTTCAAGATTAATTTTATTATCATTTTAATGTGCATCCAAAATTAAAGTCCTTGTTGGATGCCTACTAATTAATATAATAATATAAGCAGACCGGAGTCTGAGTATAAAGGGAGCATCTACCACCCCTTTACATTAATTAACCAGGTTCGTCTAATTGAGCTCAAAGACATACCCAAATTTTCATCATATTACCGAACATCAAAACTAAATACCCTTTCTACTTCAACAAGCAAATTTCATCTTAAAATTAAAATTTTATTGTTAGTACAATTTCACTAATGTCCATTTAAAGTAAATCAATTATAAAGTTATTCAACACACACAAAATGTCAAACAAAATAGTATAATTTACCTGAAGGTCACCGTCCTCGTAGCTTCAAAGTACATCGTCCCTTTAGTTAATCACACCATTCCAACAGGATTATATTTACGGCTTCTAATTCTCAACGCTTTTAAAATTTACTCCATCACCATTTATTTAAAGTTGTTTCTGGGCTTTTCCGAATTCATCTGTGTATATCTGACCCTTGTTTCGTGGATCCAGACACGTATTTGAACCATTTAATTATTAACACCCCGAAAAATAGCAAATAACTTCATACTTCTTTCACCAATATACGCCAAAACTGCCTACTTTTGTGTATACATTTGTCGTTGTAAATTTTGCTAATTGGTACAGTGAAACTAAATTTTATTACCTTGTATCTAAGTGCACTGAAGTACATTCATGTTAGCACGTAAATAACCAACTATTTTGAATCACTAAAATATACGAGCAAAATTTTAAATTATTTTCTCAAACTAAAATGCACTGTTTAACATCTTCAATCAAGTCGCGGATGTAAGAGCTTTTAACGCATCGAATAGTCAAAAGTCTAAGAGAGCTTGTTTATATTCATCTCGGTATATATAGCAAAAAGCCGGCACGCCGCTTTTGTCCTCAAAACGGGTAATTCTAAAGAATTCCTCATTCTATGTTCCCAGTCTGTCGCTCGCGCGTCGATTTTACGAATTTTCACTCGTCCCATTTAAATCTCAGAAATTTCAACACACGGCACGCAAGCATGTCCGAGAAATAACTAATTGACTTTTATACCGAAATTGTTGTTTCTACCTCTGATATTTGCATCCTATTTTCAACCAATTGTGACCCTCGTGACGTTGCTTAAATCCCGCCTTTTACTATATGTGTCTTTGCTTGACGCATTTTCTCTTTCCTTTTCTAACCTGTTCGTATTGGTGCAAATTGATATTCTTTATTATCGATTATATTTTAGTCCATGTGGACTGTTATCTGGGTTTAATAACCCCGTATCGCACATTCTCGTGAATATTAAGCCCCGGTTTCTCCAAGATTCTTTGAAACTATTAATTATCTACAAAATTTACGCCGTATGTGATATTTAAACTACGGAGGTGTTCAAAACAATATTAATTCTCAGAGCTTTATTTTCTGGTATTATAATCTTGGGTTTTACAAGTTTCTATAAGATATTATCTGTTACTAACGGTTCAATTAACTTCAATTAAAATTAATACTCTTTAATTTTTAGTGAATCCTAATTAAATATTCAATTATTATCTGTACGTTTGCTTTAATACTCGTTGCCCAAACTTGAATCAATTCATATAAATCTTGCACATAATTTCCATTTGATTCTTTACTTTGGAATAAATAAATTACACGTTGAGCATTTTAAAACTGCTTATTTTTATATGAAGCGTCTTGTAAATAATTTTAATCTCTTATTTTTAATAAAACGAATGAATTTTTATTCTCCACGGGTTTTTAATAAAGCGTATTATCTAATAAACTTCCTTATACACGGTGATTAAAATTATTTGATGTAATCCATTAATTTTCTACCCTGGTCTAAATATGAGTAATATATATTATAAATGCGACTGGCTGCAACAATTAGCGATAATCAAGACGAATGTCTTAATTAGCTCGAAAGCTCCTCAGCAATACTACAGCACTTGGCTAAGAATTGCTGAAAAACCTCGCAGCACGCGTATAAATGCGTTCCCGCCTAAATACGGTCACGCAGATATCACGCCCCTGTCGAGCTTCTTACATTTAAACGTGCTTCTTACAACACCGCAAACGAGGTACAAGAGACACCACGGCAGTTGGTAACGCTAATCTATAATACAGAAGTTAGCGCGCCCATCTGTCAATGACGTCACACAATATGCAAATGATTACATGTAATGACGAAATATTCCATTTTCATAAAAGGTATTATAAACAAAATCCCACACACGGGGTACTCACATGAATAGGTCCAGCTTCCTACGGAATCCCTTCCGTCAGGGTTGCTCGTGGCCCCTCTCAAGATAATTTACAGATGGTGCGCATAACGTCCTTCGGGATTGCTCCAGCTAGCTATTCAGGGCTCCCTCCGGATTGTTTAAAGATGGATCTCCGGCGTGGACTGTGGTTCGGCCAAGTTGCTTTCAAATTTCGTATCTTCTACCTATATGTAGGGAACGGCAGGAACAGGTTTATAGGGAGGACAATCAAATAAGGCAAAGGAAATCTTCTTACAATTTAATTGGTGATAGTTCTTACCATTTAAAAGTCGATAAAACAGTTTACGAAGTACGTCGATAAATACAGTTACAAAGTCGGTAATACAGTTTAAGAGTTCATAAATACATCGCGCAAGCGTGATGAAAAAGCAACTTCGCGGGCTGTTAGCAACGCCAATCTTATTACAGATTCCGCGTTGCCAACTACCAATGACGTCACCAATGCAGAATTTATATTACGCAATACTTCGGAAAATTTACATACATATACGACAAAAGATAGTACAATAATTACTCACATGGATATGTCCCTGCGTTAAAGTTGGCTTCTTTTCAAGTCCATCAGGGCTCCATCCCGGAGGGGTTAAAGATGGTGACTCGTCATCTCGGGCTGTGCAGTACGGTACGCCTCAGTGGCTTCATATTGTCACCTACCTATGCAGGGATCGGATTAGGAAAAAAACAGGTAAAGGGCGACAACAAAGATAATTAGGCAGGCTATCTACATAGGTAAAGATAAGCACGATACGATACCTCAAAGCGTCTACTCCACTCGAAGAACAAGGGCAAACAGCCACGTTATAGAGCGTCTAACCAAAACCTCTCACCACTTTTCCCCACTCTTTTGTCTTTTTCCCCATCGGCGCGAACTTATTCGTCCAACCCTCTAGCGTCGCGCGATCTGCGCAAACTCACTATGACGTAACGGAAGTACACGCCTAGTCTATTTAAATTCCGCGCACCGCGTCTTTTGAAAATATGGCGCGAAACCTCCGTACATCAACTTAACCTAAAACATGTTAAAGTGCCGATTGGCACGTAACAATCTACATAATAAAAGGATAAAGATACGGTACGATACGATACCCAACCACTCGTCTGGAAGTTCAAAGGCAAAAAGCCACGTTTCCTCAGCGTCCTCCGGAAACTTCCCCCACACGCGTCGGCGCGAAGTTCGTTCAACGCACTTCTGACGTGACGGAAATACACGCGCCAAGTCTTTCAAATTTAAGGCGCGAAACTCCCGCACATTAAAACTAAACTAGAAAGATGTCTAGTGCCAAATTTTGGCACGTAACAAGCTTAACAACACAATTCATTTAGACACATCTGTATAGAATCGCAAATGTATGTATTGCTACAACAATTACGTATCTAATACAGAATGCTGCGAATGCGGTTCTATTACACTGAAAAGTGCAGTGAATACGGTGGAATTTCCGCTTCTGTAGATTCCTAAGGGTCGTCTGCGATGAATCACGGCGGCTATGCTGAAACGATGCGCTTGGTTCTTTAATACACCAGCAGTTTGTAAACGTTTAGAACGGATGCAAACTTTGATAGATCGAAGATGCGTTGGGATGGATTGATGAATCTGTGGATTTGATGTGCTCTCTCGATTTATAAAACGTGAAGCAAATCTTTTCTTAAAGGCACCAGCCCCATTTTGGGTGGTAGTGAAACTAAGTCTTCCGACATAACTAGGGGTCTATTCCTTGGGTAGAGCTATGAGAAATGGGGGGGTAAGTCGAAATCTGTTTGTAGGTCAAACTTAATCTATACCAAATAGGCACCACCAAGTCCGGACTTTTTCATGATAATGGCATGGCATATTTCTAAGGGCGGACGTAGAGACCCAAAGAAAAAAAAGATCGCCTTCGATGACAAAAACCTGTCTTAATAAAATAAGACGCTGTTCCTGTAAGAAATTGTAATAGTTAGATAAATAAAAAAGGTGGAACACTATTTGTGTCCAGCAAATATACATAAAGAAGTAGTAAAAAGATATTTTCAATATAAAGTTGGCATCAAAATTCTACTCATAAGGATGTTAGCTTTATGTGTTTAGGTTTGATCATATTTGATCAAAATAAAAAACTTTAATCTTGAACCAATTGTTTACTAAAAAGAATCTCTTTTAAAATAAAATGAATTGCAACAAAAATTTAATTAGTTACTGAATCACTTCATGGTTTTCAACTTCAGGTTTATCTTAATTATTTTTTAATCAAACATTTTACAGTATATTGTAAACTTGTTATACAAAAAAAAGGGCTCCGACCTGTGCAGATCTGTTCAGGCAGATGACAAATTAATTACTTTTAAAAATGTTAGTACTCAAGTTTTTTCTTTTAAATTACATGTGCAAGTTTTAATTTCTATAAAGCAGATCACAAAAATACTCTTGTTTACATAAATTGTGCAAAAGCTGTTCGAAGCATTTGCTTTCAAGAACACATCTGTCAGCAGTATACTACAGAAAATATGTGACGTCAGTAACACCTGTTGTTGTTACTAACGATTCATAATGAACCACGCGTGTTGTTTCTCAAAACATCAAATCACTGAACTTTAATTTCGACACTGGAAAATCCAGCTCAGCAATAGTTGAAACTTTTATAATATTTATGCTTTTACACATTAGAACAAATTAACGTGTTTCTAGTGTGAAACACATAAAAAGGACTTAAAGCTATCTACGAACCAAAACTGCATTTCTCGCCTTGTTGCGAGGAAAGATGAGGTACTTGTTATTTCATGCAAAGATCACTGCGTGTAGTGTGAACCAAATGCATACAAAACAACTTTTACTATGGAGTCGCTCCACGTGTAGAATCAAATACGGCCACGATACATTCGGCAGCCACTGTAATCCCGTTGTTGAATCACGCCGCCTCACCAAAGTAGCATCTTACGCTGTCCCAAGGTGTCTTCAAAGTTTGTATAACAAAGTCGTCTTCATAAAATTGGTTTCTTAAATTTTCTATACTAAAAGTTGCATCGTAAGTTGTAGCAAAGTCGTCTTCTTAATAAACTGCCTTCTAAATTTCGTATTTTCAGAGTTGCATTGTCAATTGTAGCATTATATCTTGTCGCGCTAAATAATTTATCTCAAATTAAACAAGTTAATAACCTTTATACGTTACCAACCGCTATTCGAAGATGTGTCCTAACACATCGAAGTTGATACGCAAATTGCCGGCCTGCAATTTTTGATACATCTTATTGCTTCTTCCACGTATGGCCGACTGATTACAAAACTAGCTCGGGCGACCGAGGCGTCCGAGGGGGGGACATTCAAACAGAAACGCGCCTGCAAACAGCTGTAGATGACACAGATATTTAACCACAAATAGAATACCAAAGGACGATGCGGCTTTAACGTATTACTTTAGTTGTTGAATGTAATTTACTATTGTTTTAATAAAAGTGTTTTATTATTCTCGCAATTTTATGGAGGGATTTATTATCACAAATAAAATTGTTACAAACGTGTGCTCTCTGTTCAATAGTAGTGACTGGAATTGACGCCGAAAATACTACAGAAGCTGGGCGTGACGCTCTCAACGTCGTGCTGATGCCTTATAACTCGTGAGAGTTTCTCGGCTTGTTGGTGATGGTGATGGGTTTTGAGGTGTTTGATGGTAACCACCATGTTATTTATAATTTGTTGGATGACTTTTTTTAGGTTTTTTTTAATAGTGGTAAAAGATTTTATATCCGCTGTGTGGGGACTCTTCCTTGCCGAAGCAAGGACATACCGTACTAAAAATCCACTTTGGGGTCGGACTTGAGATCCCTTGTCATAGACGTTTATAGGGATCCCGTGACTAGCGTATCTAGACTAGGTCCTTCACCGCCGTCTCGAATTAGAAAAAGATGGCGTTGCGCGCAGTTTATTCCTTTCGGATGTCTGATAGAATCGTAGCAAAGATCATTGCCGGTGCATAGAGACGGCTTTAGCCGAGCCGTTGGCGACGCTGGCGTAGGAGTGGACTCCCACGGTAGCGGCCCCCGGAGTCGACTTCGCAGGACGGACGCTGACCGGCGCCTTTGGTGCGGTCTCGTGTTGCCTCTTGGTCACCCTTGGCTTCGGGAATGCGGAGCATCCGCTATAGATCGCTGGATGCGCGCCACCGCAGTTGACGCACACCGCATGAACTTCCCTGCTTTTGGGGCAGGTGCCGCTAAGGTGGCCGCCGGCGCAGTTGACGCACTTAGGCGTGGGCTTGCAGTTCGACTGCGTATGCCCAAATCGCTGGCACCGATGGCATTGTCCTACTTCGGTCCGTCGGTGCGGTATCTCCACCTGTACTCGCAGGTGTAACACATGCTGGAGCTCGAAGATTCGCTTCGCCTCCGTGGACTTGGTCAAGGTGACCATGACCAGGGGCAAAGCTCGTCTGGGTCGCTCCTAGTGCATGCGTGCACAGGAAAGCACTGGAAGCCCGCTCGCGACGAGTTCCGTTCGGACGTCTTCGGCGTCGATATCCTCCGGGATGTCTCTCAGGACCACCCTGAGCGACTTGTCGTCTTGGAGGCGATAAGTGTGGAACTCTTTGCCTCGCTCGGACAGAAAAGCCGTGATCCCACGGTAGTCTGTTGGGGTCGCCGGAGTGATGCTGATTCCGTCCTGGGTATTTGGTGCTCTGGTAAATTGGGAGTCTGCGTCGGCTGAGCTCTGCTGCAATCGCTACCCACTTGTTCTTCTTGCGAAGGACGATAGGGGGGACGCGGCGGCTCCGGGCCGACGCAGGGTTCGAACAGTTCGCATCGGACTCCATACTTTCTTCTGTTGCTTCTTCTTGTTGCGTAGCAGCAATCGATTCATACCGATTGGTTGTCGGAAGGTCGGTGGCGGTGGTCTTCTTGGGCTGCTTGGTCGTCTTCTTCTTCGGCACCGTGAAGCCGTCGTCACAGGCCTCCTCCGAAGCGTCCTCAATAGCGCGCTTGCGGAGGTCCTTCGCTTCGGCGTCCAGGGCCATCGCAATGTCCTCGCTGTCCATAGTTCCGCTGAAATGCGCGGTAGCATTGCAAGCATTACGCCCGCGCAATGTAGCAAAGCTTTCCTTCCAGCCACGTGCGATCGGTTGAAATTGCTCCCGGACTAGCAGACTCACTAGCCCGTTCAGCGCTCAAGGTATCTTAAGCGGAGCAACTCAACCCAACGCCCGCGGGTTGAATTGTGGCGGAAGCGAGGATGTCCTCCTGCAAAAGCGGGGGCGCCCGTAAAAATACTGCACCCACGCGTTAGCAAAAGGACGGGTTCCGCTACGTTGAGCCGGATCGACTATCTACGCACTGGCAGGCTCACCAGCACGTTCACAGCCAAAGGTGTCTTAGGCTAGACAGTCGAAGCGGATTCAACATTATAATTTGAATTAGGGCCGCTATACTTGCGGCCACGTCCCCAATGCTCCACCCGGAGGTACTACATTGGGTTTAAACGCGAAAAATAGTCGTGCTCCTAATTTATTCTTACTTCATAGTTGATTCACCCTAAATAAAAACTAAATATAAATCTAACAAACCTAAAAATCTAACAAACTCTAACAATCTAACAAACCTAAAATCTGACAAAAACTGGAACAAAAACAAAACAAAAACTAAAAACAGGGTTGTAAATAATGGTATCCCTAGCGCTGACTTTCGAGTGTACCCGATCAACAAGCAAAAATGAGAGGGGGAGGGATCCGTAATACCGGATAGCAGACGCCGGTTCTGCTTACCAGTGCGACCTGAAGGGTCGTCTTAAAACTATCCAAATCTAGCTAACTAATTTAAATCCATCCCTAGCTTTCCCTATCGTTCCCTAACTGATTTACATTATGATTACAATCTTCGCAATTCTGCTCGTCCTTCCCAAATATATACTGCAACCAAAATGGCGACAGAACGTCAAAGAAAACAAATAAGCCACATAATACATGCTATATATAAATAAATATAAAGTGTAAATATAAAATATAAATAAATATAATTATGTAAATATATAAATAAATGTTTAATAAGCGTTAAGCATATAGCACAAAATAGCGAAAGCATCACCCCATTTATCAGGTGCACTCGCACAAGCATTATGTCGGCTAGCGCCTTTACACACCAAACGTGCTTCTTAAATTATTTCAAAAACTACTAATTAATGTAAATCAATGCTTGTGCGAGTACAGCCGCCACAATTTAAGTCTTACCTCGATAATAAAATTCTCCAGCATCCGAAGATCTGGTCGTCTGGAACTTACTTCTTAAGGTGGGGCGGGGTGCCCCGCCAAAGTCCTGGGGGGTATGCCCTAAAAGTTCTTGGGGGGATCACAATCACTATCACTTCACTTTCAAGTCCTGGGGGGATGCGCGGTTGCGCTCTGTTTTATTATCCTTGTTTACTTTATTGATTTAATTTAATGAGGGTTTATGATTTATTTGTTATTGTTTATTTGGTATTATTTATTCCCGATTTTCCGCACATAGTTATGAAGATAGGCAGTGATTGTATTAATGGAGTGGGGGTTTCTCGTGCATATTGGACATTTTGGTATAATTATCTTTTTTTTTTTTTTTTAATTTAATATCAGGTTTTGGTTATGCTCGTATCCTTACTCACGCCAAGTCAATCTAAAATTTTCAATCCTCCCACCAACCCCACCGAATTTTTACACGCGGTCGTCATTGATTGTCTAATTTCGCGACCCTTCCCGCGAATTCTTTTAAGGCTGTCCAGAACGCCTTCTGGTTAACCACTTCCCCGACTTCCTCTAGGCTCTTTGGCCATGCCAGACCTAGGATAGCTAGTTTGCTATCAGCCAACCTTCGATTTCCCGCCTCAAGCGGGCAGTCGAAGAGCACGTGCTCTGCGCTTTCCGCGCCCTCACCGCATTCGCAGCGGTCGCTGTTGGTTAGACAGCGGATTCAACAGCGGAACGATTCCTTTTTAATGCACTAAAAAGTGCAACGCTTCCTCCTCAGGTCAGCAAAAGCACTAAAGCTAATAAAATCTCCGGCGCTATCGCAAACCGAAACCGACGCGTCTCTCCTTGATGAATTTGTTCTCTATAAAAACGCGAAAGCAACTAATTGCTCTCACGCGTTTACAAAAAACACTTTCAATTAAGTAAAAGTACGAAAGCTAAAAGCTCTCGCACGATTACGAAACTGAAAACACGATGTAATTCGACGATAGGTATTATAGAAACGCGGGAACAATAAATTGTTTCCACGCGTCTACAAAAACCTATTTCGATTCTATAAATACACGAGAACTGGTTAGTTCCCGCGCATTCAATAGAATTCGTTACGATGATGTATTCCTGGGCGTTGACCGTTGGAATGCTGATATTTAAATAAATCCGGATGTATTATTTAACGAAGCTCGCTGCTCTGCTGGAATGCGGTGATGGTCTCGGTGAACTAAATTATACTGAAAAGTACAATTTCGTTGTAGTCGCTCTCTGGTCTGCACGTGTGCTCTCTATGAAATCTGGAACTGCTTGTGGACAGGGAGGTGCTGGCGTTGTTTTATTTTTCATCCGTAGCTGGTGTTGGTACGCCGGGCAGTTTCTGTAATTAGCCGGATGCGGACCGTTGCAGTTAGCGCACGTGGGTTGCTCTTCCCGTCTTTTCCTGCACTGCGCTGCTTGGTGCGGTCGAGCGCACTTCACGCACCGAGGGTTGAATCCGCAGTTTAAACTTGAATGGCCGAATCTTTGACACGCAAAACATTGTGGAATTTCAACCCTCGTCTCGAAGGCGGTGACATGGATCCTGGTGCAGTAGAGTAGGTCGGTTATCTTGTATATCTCCCTGGAGATGGGTTCGTTCTTCAAAATCACCAGGAAGGTATTACAGTAGTCCCGGGTCCGGCTTTGTAGTTTACCCACGTGCTTAACTGGATATCCCCTATCCACAAGCTGGTCTTTGATATCGTCCTTCGTCAGGTTGCTTGCGAGTCCGTGCAGCACAACCTTCAGTTCCCGGTCCGTTTTCAGAGTGTAGGTATGAAATTCTATATTATTTTTCTTCAGGTAGTTCTGGAGGAATCGGAATTCTGTGATGTCGCTGGCGTATATACGTGCTCCTTCTCCAGAAGCACGTATGTCTACTCGTTTCTTGAGTAGAACGTTGATGGTCTTTACATGATTTAAAAAATTCGGAAATTTGTTCACATATATGGGCGGGATCTGAGGTGTGCTGGCTGTGGCTGTAGTCGTCGTCGTCGGAGGGTTTTGCGGCGCTGGAGCAGTCAGTGAAGTCGGTTCTTTGCGAGAACGTTTGTTATTATCGGAGGAACTGTCTTCTTTTTTCGAATTGTCAGTTTTCAAGAGCTGTTCTTTAGATGTCTTTATGGTGGCCCGTGTGCGCTTTCGCGGTATGTCGGAGGTCGTGATCATGCCCGTAGCGGTGTCTGAAACTAACTCCATCTCGGTGTCGGTGTCTTGCGTTATTATTAAGTCTTTCGTCGTCGTCGGAGCTGGTGCTGAGGTTGTCGGAGTGTCTTCTTCCATAGCTGTACTTATACAACTGCTTTTACAATGAACTTCCAACGTTGCACATAAAGCCTCCTTTAATGGAATATTCAATGCTAGGCAGTGCTTTTGTACAGCTGAAGTGGTAAAACGATGTAAAAGCTTCGAAATCGGATTTGGAGACGCAAATCTAAACACGACGCGGTTACTTCCGATGCTGAAGTGTTACTCGTCTACAAAAACCTATTTCGATTCTATACATACACGAGAACTGGTTAGCTCCCGCGCATTCAATAGAACTCGTGACGATGACTAATCTTGGGCGTTGACCGTTGGAATTTAAATAATACCGGATGTATTATTTAACGAAGCTCGCTTCGATGACTGCTTTGCTGGAATGCGATGTTGGTTGATGGTCTCGCTGAACTAAATTATTCTGAAAAGTACCATATAGTTTTAATCGCTCTGGACTGCACATCTGCTCTCGATGAAATCTGGAAGTGGACTCTACTGGTTTGTCTATATCCTGGTTGATCCTGCCCTCTTCAGGGCGCGTCTAGTAGTCAGCGTTAACCAAGTGGTTTCTGCTGTCTTGTCTGTATCGTTTGGCGTGCGCATGTTCTAGGTGTCTATTTTTCCACCTAGTGGTCTGAATCTCGTGTTGTGTCCTAGTTGTTTTTTTATTTAGCCAACTAGGTCCGGTCTGGAGTGCTTGTCTGATGTTGTGTCACACATCAAGTAGTCGGCGTGGTCGTTTTTAATGGTTTGTCGTGTGCCTTGTGGACGACGCCTCGTATTGATGGATGTAGTGAGTCGCTATTGTTTGGTATGTTTTTGTGGCGTTTGTTCTACAGTATTCGTATACTGTGGGAATGTTTAGGTCGTTGCGTATCGTATCGTTTCTGACGAACCACCGTACCGGTAATCAGTCGAAGGATGGTGTTCTGTAGTGCTCTAGGCTGTTACGCGAAACTGAATTTGCACTTTAACATTTTATGTTAAGTAGTTTTTAATGCGAAGCTTCCCGCCATAATTTTAAATACGCAAGACGCGCGAACATTTTTAAATGAACTGGCGGCTCTACGTCACAATAGTGCAATTGGCAAGTGTAAATTATCCCTATAGGGTAAGGCAATGCTACAAAAGAGTAGGGAGTTTCGTGGATTCTCGCACGGAAACGTGGCTTTTTTACGCCAAACTTTGAAGTGAACAGTCGTGCCGGGTGTCGTGTTATCTTATTATGTAGATTTCCTTATCTTGAGTATCTTTCCTTAATTCCTATTCCGTCTTCCACTGCATATAGGAACGGAGATGACCCTGGAGCATCCCATGACCCTGAGATAATTTGATGTCCAACTCTACCAGCAGCGATGCCGAGGTTACCGTGGCGGATTTCGTGTTAGTTGATCCTTCACGTGAGTAGATTATCTAATTTTCATTGTTTAAATTTATGTACCTTCTCTTAATTATGGCGCAATATAAATTATCAGTGACGCCATGTGTATCTTATGAACTTTGGTAATTGTATTACCGGCTTTAAGAGCCATCTATCGCCATTTCAATGTACCAGAATCTAAGCGTAAATTTTGTTAACTGCATTACCGACCAGGTAAAACTGTAAACGAGTGCCAAGGCGTCAGAAGTTTGTGTTCGAAAGGTATGTCAGCCATGCCTGTGATTCGTAGGTGATGATCGGTCTTATGTGCGTTTTATAGATTCTGGTCCGTGTTTCTGTCGGTAGTTTGTTGTTAAATGCCAGCATCGGATGTAGGTAGCATTTGGTCTGTCTTGCTTTTTTAAGCGTCTCGTGTTTGTGGAAGCAGAGGTTTCTGTCGATCGTCACTCCGAGGTATCGTATTGTGTTTTTCCACGGAAGTCGCTACCCTCCAAACGTTGGCGGAGGATGTGGGGGTGTAGTCTGTGTCGTGAAAAAAGTATGGCTTCTGTTTTGTCGACGTTGATTTGTATGTTCCATTTCCCTAACCAGTCGGGTAGGGCGTCCAGTTGGCGTTGTAATCTTTGAGTCGCTAGTCTGGGGTAGCGTGCTGTTGTAATGAATAAAGTGTCGTCGGCGTATAGTCTGCATTTGACGTTGTCGTTGCATGGTATGTCGTGTATGTAGGCGTTGAACAGTGCTGCTGAGAGACATCCGCCTTGTGGAACTCCAGCCGTGATGGGTATTTCGTGCGATAGCTGTCAAGTAGCTGTATGTATTGTAGTGGTACTTGGTGTGTAGTCGCTAGTTTGTACAGGAGTCCTCTGTTCCAAACCTTGTCGAATGCGTTCTGTATGTTCAGAGACGTGACGTGACGTGAGCTTTGTTGTAGTTCTCTGCGATGTGGTCTATGACGTGTATTACTTGTAGTGTCGTCGAGTGATCTTCTCTGTAGCCGAATTGTTCTTGTCGGTCTCGTAGGTGATATTTCAGTTTCTGTAGTAGCAGTCGTTCGAATATTTTGGATAATGCACTGAGGAGCGATATCGGTCGGTAGTGTGACGGGTTTGTTCTTGTTTTTCCTGTCTTGTGTATCATTACAGTGATTGGAGTCTTCCATGTTGTGGGATAATGTCGTTGTAGAAGTATACCGTTGAATAGTCTCGTGATGTATGCCAGGGTGCATTTCGTGATGTTTTTGAGTCCTTGGTTTGTGATGTTGTTTTTTCCGGGTGCTTTTCTGTTTCTGTTGCCGAGAATTGCTTGTTTGACGTCTTTTGGTGTTATGAGTGGTATGTGGTCTTCTAGGTGCATTTGTAGTAGTTCGTCCATGGTTTCGTTTACGTATGTTTCATGTTGCTGATGTGTTGTCGGGTTCGGTGAGTATGTTTCTTGTAGCGTCGTGGCGAATATGTTTGCCTTTTCACGGGCATCGTAGATTTTTCCGTCTGGTCCGTCTAGCGGTGCGTTGGATTGTTGATGTCTTATGAGTCCTCTGTTGAGTCGGTGTAAGTACCCCTCAGTCTCGAGAACATTGTTGATATGTTCCGTCCACTGTTGCGTATTGTGTTCGTCCAGTAGGGTTTTTCAGTGCGGCTTGTGTTGCGTTTAGTTGTGTTTTAATGGCTGGGTCCTCGTTTTCCGCCATCTCCGGACTAACTTCCTTTTCTGCTGGATGATGTCACGAAGGTAGTCAGGAAGTCGTGGTCTGTGAGTGTTCCGGATTCTTGTCGTTGTGCTGTGATTTAATGCTTCTTGTAACGTATTAGTGATGTGTTCTATGGCTGCGTCGATTTGTTTGTCTGTGTCGACAGTCGGGTTCCAGATGTTATTTTGTGCTGTAGGTATTCGTTGAATTTCCTCCAGTTTGTTGATGTGACGGTGTTATTCATCTCTTGTATATGTGGCGTTGTGTGAATCGTGGTTAGTTTCGGTAGATGGTCGGAACTTAAGTCTTGTATCACTTCTTTCGTGAAGTTGTACGGTATGTTTTTCATTATCGTTATGTCTAGTACGTCAGGTTGATGGTCTGGATTCGGAGGAATTCTTGTCGGTGTGTCTGGTCCGGTGATGCCGAAGTCTTTACCCAATGAGTGAGTGAAGAGCGTCAGTCGGTCGTGATTGTTGTGGTGTGTTTAGCGTTTAAGTCACCCATGATTATCATAGCGGTGTCCCCGAGCATTAAGTTATCGATGTCTTGCGTAGATAGTATTCTCGTTGGGCTTCGGTATACGGAGATGAGCCTGAGTAGTTGTCCGTCTGCGTATATTTCCACGTCTGCAGCATCTAGCTGTGTTTGTGGAAGGTCAAGTACGTGATGCGTGATTCGTCTGTGAATAAGTACGGCTACTCCTTCATTTGTTATTTGTCCTGGTTCGATGGTCCTGTCTTTCCTGTGAGTTGTGTAATTTGCGATATTGAGTACGTGGTTGTGGTTTAGTTTTGTCTCACCGAGTAGTGCGATGTCAATGTCGAATTCAGTCAGGAAGTGTCGTAGTTCAGGTAGTCTGCGTTTTATTCCGTTGGCGTTCCAAGAGAGTAGTCGCAGTTGTCGTCGTGTTCGGTGATTATCCATTAAGGATCGTGAAAATGTCGTACAGTGCATTCAGTAGAAGCGGCATAACGGGTTCCCCAGCCATGTAGGTCGAGATGAGACGTTGCGTCCACTGTAGTGCTTTGTTCAGTAGTGTCTTGGTTTTTCTGTCCTGGTCGGAGTTCGTTTGTGGCGTGACTGATTCAGGTGCTGGAGCAACTGAAACAGTCCTTTCGGTGGTGTGAACTTCTGTTGTAGGCGTTGCGGTGATAGTCGGTGTCGTTATTTTTGTCGACTTGGTCTTCGATTCACTCGTTTCTCTGGTGCGCTGTCCATACTGACGTCGGAGGAGCTGTCGGTGTCTGCTGCACGGTGTGTGATGGATGTCGTTGCCGTAACCGCTTCAGTCGGTTTTGTCGGTGCTTCCTATGGGGTCTTGCGTGGATGTGTCTTCTTGTTACGGTCGACTCTCGTCCAGCCTTCATCTTCGTCAGAGTCGGAGCTGTCGGATGTATTCTGTGCGAGTATCGGTGCTGGTGGTTGGTGTGTCTTCTTTTTCTTGTCGAGTAGTTCTTGGTAGGCTGGACAGTTTCTGTAGTTAGCGGGGTGTGGTGCTCTGCAGTTGGCGCATGTCTGTGTCGTTTCTCGTTTTTTCGTGCATTCGGAGGCGTAGTGTTCTTTGCTGCGCTTTCTTACCGTTAAAACGTCAATTCTTACAGTTTAAAGTTCATATTCTTACACTTTAAAAATCGTAAATACAACACCGCAAGCGCGGTTTACTAGACACCACGGGCAGTTGGTAACGCTAATCTTTTTACAGATTTCGGCGCCCCCATCTGTTAATGACGTCACCAATGCACAAATTTAATACGCAATTACCGGAAAATATAAATTTAAGACCATAGGCTGTACAGCAAAATACTCACATGAAAATGTCTCTGGGTTAAAGTTGGCTTCTGTTGAAGTCCATCAGGGCTACTGAGGGCCCTTTTAAGGCAATTAACGGGGGGTACGCCCAACGCTCTTCCAAAGCGCTCGGACCAGCTCCGGCAGTCGCAGTGGCTACCAGGACTCGTTCATCTAGAGTCGTGGCCTCCGGTTTTCCCTAGGCTGCTGCAAATTTATCACCTATGTAGGAATCGACAAGGAAACCAGGTATACGGGCGATAAACAGATAAACAAAGGCAAGGATCTACATAGATATAAAATAAAGGCACGATACGATACCTAACACGACCACACTTCTTGAAGTTTCAGGCAAAAAAGCCACGTTACAGCGTCTCACGGAAACACTTCCCCCCACTTTTTGTCCTTTCACGCGTCGGCGCGAAATTATTCGTCCAACCCACTTTTGACGTGACGGAAATACGCGCACCGAGTCTTTTGAATTTATGGCGCGAAACTTCCGCACATCAAAATTAAACTAAAAACAATGTTTAGTGCTACTTGGCACGTAACAACTTGATGCAGCACAGTTGGTATCCACAGTTCAGACTCGAGTGTCCGTATCGTTGGCAAGCAAAGCATTGTGGAATCTCCACCCTCGACTGGAAGGCTACAACCCTGACTTGGTGACAGTATAAAAGTTCTCAAATTTCATAAATCGTCTGTGATGTCGGTTGATTTTTTAGAATAACCAGGAACGTGTTGCTGTACTGTTTTTCCTTGGATTGTAGTCTCGTATCGTGCTCGACATTGAATTTCCTTTCCAGCAGTTCGTTTGTGACGTCTTCAGGTGTGATGTTCGCGGCTAGTCCTTGTATTACAACCTTAAGTTGTCGTTCGGTCTTCAGTCCGTAGGTGTGAAATTTGATGGCGTGTTTTTTTATTTATTTATTTATTTTATTTATTTATTTATTGATAAATCCACGGACACAAAGGTCCTTATACAAAATTAATAAAGAATAACAAAATAAAGAGCTATAAAATATAACTTAGTTATAAACTATAACAAAATGAATATAGGACTCAGTACCTATGCAGTAATTTACGAATAATAGGTTTAAAGCAACTTAAGCGATCAGAATTTCGAACAGTCTCATCAAGAGAATTCCACTTCCTACGCAGTCTAGGACAGGCAGAATAGAAAGCAAAATTAAATTTCTGCGTTTGCTCGCAGTAAACGATGATGTCTAGTCGGATATGAATTAAGACTAAGGGCAAAATGCCCCACTGTAAATTCACAATTTAAGAAACCATTTAGAACCTTATAAACAAAGATAACATCAGAAATATCATGCATTGATTTTATGGTGGGCAAATTAAATTTAGAAGCCACAGGACCATAATTATGATCAAATGGTAACATAGGAGATCCACTCTTGAATGCCAGATATCTGAGTAACAAATGTTGAACTTTATCAAGTTTTACTGTATCACAAGCAGTATATGGCGTCCAAATAACAGAGGCATACATAAGAATAGGCATAACCAAAGCTCTATACAAAGAAATAACAGAGTTTGTAGATTTAAAGTCCTTAGTAGATCGTATAATAAAGCCTAGCATCCTAAGAGATCTAGCTATAACATAATCTAAATGCATATTAAAACTAAAATTGTATTGCAGAAAGATCCCAAGATCTTTTATAGAATTAGTGTTTTCTAAATCAATACCCAATATACTGTAATCGAAAGTAAGAGCAGAACGCCTAGTAAAGGACATAGTTTTACATTTCGCAATGTTTAACAACAAATCATTTTCGACTGACCATCTAACAACTTCATTAAGATCTGACTGCAAATTAATACAGTCAGTGGTATTACTTATATTACAATATAACTTGAGATCATCCGATATAAAAGGATTTTAGAGAATTTTACTACATTGCAGACATCATTTATGAATAGTATGAACAAAAGCGGACCTAAATTTGAACCCTCGGAACCCCAGAAATAGTACGAATAGGACTTGATAAACACCCACCAATCTTCACTACTTGAACCCTATTTTCTAAGTAAGATTTAAACCAAGAGAGAAATTCATTTCTAATACCAAAACAAAATAATTTGTGAATAAGAAGACCATGATTAACGGTATCGAAAGCTTTGGCAAAATCTAGAAACAAAGCATCAACCTGTCCTTCCAATTCAAGAGACACACATATATTTGTGGTAAACTGAAGAGAGTTAGTCAAAGTAGATCTTCCCGCAATAAAACCATGTTGACTGCTATTAATCAAAGGATAAACTAGATTAGTTAATTTACTAACGATTATTGACTCAAAAAGCTTAGAGAAAGAGCCAAGCAGTGAAATAGGCCTATAATTCGAAATATCTTGTCTATTGCCAGACTTAAAATCGGAGTAATATGCAAGTTTCAAGAAGTAGGAAAGACACCCAATTTGATAGATTTATTAAATAATACAAGAAGAGGCTTCTTCAATGAGGCAATACATTTCTTCAATAACCTAGTTGGTAATAAACCAGGACCTGTACTGTCACTTTCATTCATACTCTTAATACAATAGTCAATATCTTCAGAACTAATCACAGGCACATCAAGTTCAGGACAACTATTCAAGAATGGAGCATTAAGATTCGGCGTTACCCTATAAACAGAACTGAAACAATCAGAGAACAGCTGAGCAATCTCAGACTCAGTACGACCATAACAACTATTAAGTCGCATAACAGCTGGAAAACTAGTAGAACATCTTTTTTTATTGACAAATGACCAGAATGACTTAACATTACTTATAAAACTATTCTCAACCTTTAGTATAAAATCATTTTTTCAAATAATCTTGTGCGAAACGGAATTCGTCTGCGTCAGCCGCGTGGAATCGTGCACCAAGTCCAGTTGCTCGTATATTCAGGTCTCGTTTAGTAATCCGTTTCATTTCTCGTGCGTGTTTTATGAAGTTCAGCAATGTGGCGATAAAAATGGGCGGGATTCTTTTACTCGTAGTTGGCGTATTGTTTGTAGCGTTTGCGGTCGCTGATCTTGATGTTGTAGTTCTTGAAGTCGATGTGTTCGTGGTTGGTAAGCCGGAGGTTGCAATAGCGTAGGAAATGGGCGTCTTCGTCGGCTCAACGGGTGGAACGTCCGGCACGATCGTGTATTGTTTGTCCGTAGGTTTGTCAGCAGTCTTGCGGGTGCGTTTCGTCACAGTTTCGGAATCGGAATGCTGTTTGCGTTGCCGTCGTATCTTGATGGTTTCAGCGTCTATGTCGCTGTCTGTGAACTTCACCGACCCACGCTTCGGGTTCGTCCCGTCCATCGCCCTGAGAAGAGCAATGATTGATTCTCGTAAGGTTTAATTCTTATTTAATGTACTAAAAGTACAAGTAAACTTAGCCTAAGCCAAGCTGTAGGTGCGGAGAGCTTCGAAGAACGATGCGATGCGGTGTCTTCTCGCGCCAAAGCACAACTTACAACTACACCGAAAAAAAAAACATTGACATAATCTTTATTGAGTTTCAATTAACAAATTTTTACTCTTAATCTAATTGGTTTTTGAAATTTGGAAAAAATTTTACATTTTTGATCTGACTATTGCGAAAAGAAGTGTTTGCTTGCTGTCCTAGTGACAGCCGACTTAAGATATTTCATTTATAAACTAAACTATGTTAATCTATAACTACGGTCTTGGGTCTTCTGTACTTCGTCGGTGCGGTCTCGTCGTAGTCCACGGCAGTCCTGATGAGGGGGTTGTCGTGAAGAGCCATTCCATCGAAGGTCTTCCTTGCAGCTGCCTTGATGAATTCCACCATCGTTGGGATGTTGACGTCGGAGTGGAGCTGGTTGTTCCTCACGTACCATGGGGCGTCGAGTGCCATGCGTAGGTTCTTCGTCTGGACGGTCTGCAGCCTCTTGATGTGGGACTTGGCTGCGTAGCCCCACGCTGCCGATGCGTAGGTCATGGTCGGTCTGATGACGGTCTTGTAGAGCCTGATCTTGTTGGCGATGTCGAGCTGGCTTCTTCTGTTCAGTAGTGGATACAGGCTGGCAGTTGCTGCGTTGGCTCTGGAGGCGGTGTTGGCGATGTGGGCTCCCCAGGTGAGTCTTCGGTCGATGGTTACCCCCAAGTACTTGGCCTGCGTCTTCCATGGGATGGCTTCATTGAAGATCTCGATGTCCTTGTCTGGTTGGTGCTTCCTCTTCGTCAGGAGTACGGCGCTGCTCTTCTCCGGGTTGACGTTGATCAGCCAGATTCGGAACCATCTCTCCAAGGCGGTGGCGGCTTCCTGGAGTCTTCTTGTCACTAACCTAGGGGCTAGCGATCTGGTGGCTACGGCGGTGTCGTCGGCGTAGAGAGACAGGTGGGTGTCGCTAGTCTTTGGAACGTCGCGAGTAAAGAGCGAGTAGAGCAGTGGTGAAAGTAGCGAGCCCTGAGGCACGCCGGCTTCCATCTGTTGGGCTGATGAACGGGAGCTGCCTATCTTCACTCGCAATCTTCTTTGGTCCAGAAACGATGCGACGAGTCTTGCCAGTCCTCGGTGGATATCCAAATCTAGAAGCTTGTAGAGAAGTCCTTGATGCCACACTCGGTCGAAGGCCTTGGAGACATCAAGGAAGATGACGCCGGTTGATTGCTTCCTGTTGAACCCATCGGTGACGAACTCCAAGAGACGCAGGATCTGGTGAACAGTTGAATGGCCGGATCTGAAGGCGAACTGCTCGTTGGGGATGCCCCCTCGCTCTTCGACTTCGTCCCGTAGCCGTCGAAGTACGACACCCTCCGCTATCTTGCCGAGAACCGGTAGCAGACTGATGGGGCGGTAGTTCTGCGGGAAGGTCGCAGACTGCCCAGGCTTCTGTAACAGAATTACGTCTGCGCACTTCCAGGGTGTGGGGAAATGGCGCAGACGTAATATGGCATTAAGTAAGGCCAGTAGCATGGCTTTCGCTCTTACCGGAAGTAGTTTAACGGCTTTGGATGGGATGCCGTCGGGACCTGGTGCCTTCCGGATCTTCGCTCTTCTGATGAGCTCCTCCAGCTCATGCGGTGTCACGTGGGGCAGGTGCTGGTCGTCTGCTTCTAGGCGGGCTAGGACAGCTCTGTCGACCCTCTCTATCCAGTCGAGGTCGGCTTCGGCGTAGTTCAGGGTGAACTGTCGTTCCAGATGGTCTGCAAAAGCTTCGGCCTTGTCCTCTTCTTTGTAGACCATCCCATTTTCTCCAAAGATTGGCGGCATTGGTGCTGACTTCCTCTTCAGGATCTTCACCATCCTCCAGAGTGAGTTGTCGTCTTCTTCTAAGGCCTCGTTCTTCCTTCTCCATTGCTCGTTCCGGTGTTCCTGCAATGAGATGCTTACCTGGGTACGTAGGTCGTAGTAGGCGTTCCTGTCTTCTGGGTCCCAGGAACGCTGATATCTCTTCCTGGCACGGTTCTTCTCCCTGATGAGCTGTCTGGTGTCGTCTGGGATCTGATGGTGCTGTCCGCGTACCATCGTTGTCTTGGTCGCCGCCTCCATGGATGACTGGATGGCCCTGGTCAGTAGATCCACTGCTGCATCCACTTCGTCTGCCGTGTTGAGGGATGGGATCGGTGGGATGGTTTCCTGGAGGTGGTCCGTGAATGCTGCCCAGCAGGTGGTCTTCTTTGGTCGCTCATCCTCTTCGGTGAAGTCTTCGCCTACACACAGTAGTACTGGGTAGTGGTCGGAGTCCAGTTCGTTGACTGCGTTGAGCTGGACTGGAAGCGCTAGGTCCTTGATGACTACGATGTCCAGGATGTCGGTTCTACTGTTGTGGCAGTAGTGGGTTGGCTCGGCTTGTCCCTCGACTGCTGCTTGTCTGTTGTCCGCGTAGTTCCGTAGGTTTCTTCCGTTCTGGTTGGTCGTCCTGCTGTTCCAGGTCGGATGCTTCGCGTTGAGGTCACCAGCTAGGATCGTTGGTGTCCCGGTGAGGAGGATGGTGTCCAGGTCCACTTCTTGAATGGGTCTGGCGGGCGGGTTGTAACCTGAAACAAAGCGTAGCGTACCTGCAGATGCTGTCCTAACCTCCACGGCGGTGGCCTCCAGGTGCAGTAGATCTCCGGTGTTGACGCTGTAGTGGTCGATCCCAGGCTTGATGTAGATGGCGGTTCCACCTCCTCTTCGGTGTTGTCTGTTGTTCCAGTAGCAAACCTAGTTTGCTATTCTTGGGTTGTCGGCTTCACGGAAGTGGGTCTCGTTCACCATCACGATGTCCAGGTTGTACCTCTCTGCAAACTCGGTGAGCTGGAGTTTCTTCTCTCGGAGCCCGTTGGCGTTCCAAAACGCTACCTGTAGGGACAAAGGTTTTCGTTTGTTAGCCTTAAACTTACCTATTGTTTAAAGATGGCTACGATGTCTGGCAGACAGCTGAACAGTGCTGTTAGGATTTCCCCCGTTGTTTTGGCTCCAGGGAGGGCAGCGTTGATCTTCTTGATGACCTCGGTGATCTTCTTTAGGTCCAAGGTAGACAGAAGGGCCATCAGCTGTCCAATTCCCATCTCTTCTTGGGCGGCGACGGCTGCAGGTGGCGTTGGTGGTGACGGCTGCAGGTGGCGTTGGTGGTGACGGCTTGGCTGCTGGCTGGACAACGGTGGCTACAGAAGTGCTAGGCCTTGGCTCCCCGCGGGTCCCTGAGCGAAGGACACTGCAGGACTTACCTTGGCTGCAGGTGGGTTTCTCGCTGGTGCTGGTGCTCTCGGCTGCCTGGCTGGAGCTGGCTTGGGGAAGGCTGCGCATCCTCGGTAGCTGGCTGGGTGTGCCTCCTGGCAGTTGGCGCACTTCGCTGGGACGTCCCTGGGCTTCTTGCAGAGGGCGCTGTGGTTTTCCTCACCGCACTTGACGCAGCGAGGTGGAGCATGGCAGCGGCTCTGCGCGTGGTGGAACCTCTGGCAGCGGTGGCACTGGCTCGTCGTGGGCTGTCTTCGCGGGGATTCGACACGGACCTGCAGGCGGCAAACCTGTGTTACGTCCCAAATCCCCTTGCTCGCCTTGGTGCGGTCTAGCTGGATCAGGTAGAGCGGCATGGGGCGGCGCTCACGCCCCGTCATCCTCGTGACCTGGACTGGAAGGCCTTGCTGGAGTAGATCTTCTTTGACTCTTCTTCAGAGAGATCTATCGGAAGTCCTCGGAGTACCGCTTTCAGCGGTTTTTCTTCCTGCAACATGTATGAATGATAAGTTAACTTACCTTCGGTTAGCATCCTCGTGATGCCTCTGAAGTCTTCGATGGTGGTCGCTTGGATGCTGATGCCATCCTGGATGTTCTTCGCCTTGGTGAAGCCTAGTCTCTTGTTGGTGATAGTCTGGCAGACTTGGGACCACTTTGTCTTGTCCCTCAAGACAATTGGAGGCGGTAGGCGGGGTTTCTTCGCTGCCTCGGTGTTGATGGCTTCTCCGGAGTCTTCTTCCATTTCTTGGTTAATATCTCCGATGGCCTCGAAACGATTACTCGTCGTAATCGCTTCGGTTGATGGTCCTGCAACAGGTAAAATTTTGACTTCTCTTACCCTTCGGCGGTGCGTGCGTTTCTTGTTGGTAGTGGTGAACCCGTCTTCGGACTCGCTGGATCCGCTGCTCTTCTCAGTCTTCCTCTTCAGATGCTTGCGGTCGTCTGGGTTGGCTTCATCTTCGGACGAGCTGGAGAATTTCATTTGGGACGGTGGGGCGGCTTCTGTTGGCTGTGCTGCTTCCGCCGTCGTTGGTATAAAGATGTACTGATGTTTTAGGTGTTGCGGCATCTTGTCGTGAAGTTCCTTCATCTGGCGTAGTAGGTCGTTGGTCTCTTCGCCGGCGGTGGTCCTGGAATCCATTCCTGAAATTATACTAGTTTCGGCACTATATATTAGTGGGTCCAGATTGCACGTGCCAAGCACTGCATCTGGGCCGCTAATATATACGCTTCCTTTCGCACTTATATATATATTATAAATGCGACAGGCTGAAACGATTAGCGACAAATAAGATGAACGTCTTATTAAGCTCGAAAGCTCTTCAGCAATTCCACAGCACTTAGCTATAAAATTGCTGAAAAAACCTCGCAGCACGCGTATAAATTCGTTCCGGCCTAAATGCGGTCACGCAAATATCAGGCCTCTGTCGAGCTTAGTAACACAATTCGCTCAGAAACCTCCGTTTAGAATCGCAAATGTATGTATTGCTACAAACATTGTGGAATCTCCACCCTCGACTGGAAGGCAGCAACTCTAACGCCGTGGCAGTATAGAAGTTCGTGGATGTCGTAAATCGTCTGTGATGTCGCTTCATTTTATAAAATAACGAGGAACGTATTGCTGTATTGTTTTTCTTTGGATTGTAGTCTCGTAACGTGCTCGACATTGAATTTCCTTTCCAGTAGTTCGATCGTGACGTCTTCAGGTGTGATGTTCGCAGCTAGTCCTTGTATTACGACCTTAAGTTGTCGTTCTGTCTTCAGTCCGTAGGTGTGAAATTCGATGGCGTGTTTTTTCAAATAATCTTGTGCGAAACGGAATTCGTCTGCGTCAGCTGCGTGGATTCGTGCACCAAGTCCAGTTGCTCGTATGTTTAGGTCTCGTTTAGTAATCCGTTTCATTTCTCGTGCGTGTTTTATGAAGTCCGGAAATGTGGCTATGAAAATGGGCGGGATTCTGTTACTTGTAGTTGGCGTATTGTTTGTAGCGTTTGCGGTCGTTTTCTTGATGTTGTAGTTCTTGAAGTCGATGTGTTCGTAGTTGGTAAGCTGGAGGTTGCAGTAGCGTAGGAAATGGGCGTCTTCGTCGGCTCAACGGGTGGAACGTCCGGCACGATCGTGTATTGTTTGTCCGTAGGTTTGTCAATAGTCTTGCGGGTGCGTTTCGTCACAGTCTCGGGATCGGAATGTTGTTCGCGTTGTCGTCGTATCTTGATGGTTTCAGCGTCCATGTCGCTGTCTGTGAACGTCACCGAAGCACGCTTCGGGTTTGTCCCGTCCATCGCCCTGAGAAGAGCAATGTTTAATTCTTATAACGTTAATTCTTATTTAATGTACTAAAAGTACAAGTAAACTTAGCCTAAGCCAAGCTGTAGGTGCGGAGAGCTTCGAAGAACGATGCGATGCGGTGTCTTCTCGCGCCAAAGCACAAGTCACAACTCCCCGAAAAAATGTTTTTTTTTATAGTGGTAAAAGATTTTATATCCGCTGTGTGGGACTCTTCCTTGCCGAAGCAAGTACATACCCACTAAAAAACCACTTTGGTGTCGGACTCGAGATCCCTTGTCATAGGACGTTTATAGGGATCCCGTGACTATCGTACCTGGACTAGGTCCTTCACCGCCGTCGCGATTGGAAATAACATGGCGTTACGCTCAGTTTATTCCTTTCGGACGTCTGATGGAATCGCAGCAATTTTCATTGCCGGAGTATCGCACTGGGGTGCTTATGTCGGCGCCATAGGGCTTCTTCATACGCGCCCAGAGCACGTATGAGCTGGTTTTCGTGATCTTTAAGAAATCCGTAAAACCTCTCCGCGTTCGACCGGAGCCATTCATTGACGGTTTGCAGATTTGCCTCTCTGTGAAGCTGAGCGTTTCTGATGAACCAGGGAGCTCCGAAGACTCCCCTTAGGGCCTTGTTCTGGATCACCTGGAGTTTCCGCATGTGCGTTTCCGCTGCGTTACCTCACACCGCTGATGCGTATGCAAACGTCGGTCTGGTTATCGCCTGGTAGAGCCTAAGCTTGTTTGAAGCGTTCAGCCTACTTCGGCGATTGGTCAAGGGGTATAGCTGAGCCATAACACCCTTGGCCTTGTTTGCCGCATACTCGATGTGAGCTTTCCAGGTTAGCCGAGAATCAAGGAACACCCCTAGATACTTGACGTCTGGACGCCAAGGTATCGGTTCGTCGAACGCTCTGACATCGTCTCCAGGTCGGTGACGTCGCTTCGAGAAGAAAACTGCCGTACTCTTTTCTGGATTGACCTCGACTCGCCAGAGTCTTAGCTACTCCTCGAGAGCGTCCATCGCCGTTTGCAGTCTCTGCATAATGAGGTGCGGAGCACGGGACCTGGCTAGAATGGCTGTGTCGTCGGCGTATAGTGCTATCCTGGTGTCTGCCGTTTTCGGTAGGTCGCTCACGAAGATGCTAAAGAGTGCCGGCGAGAGGAGAGAGCCTTGGGGTACCCCAGCCCTGATTACCCGCCTCGTCGACCGCACCCCGTCCAGCCTGATGCAAAACCATCTATCACGAAGATAGGATCTTGTCAGTCGGACGAGAGCGCGTGGTAAACCCCTCTCCAGCATCTTGTAGAGTAGGCCGTTGTGCCAGACCTTGTCGAAAGCTTTAGACACGTCCAGGAACACTGCGTTGGTTGACTGTCGCCAGTTGAAGCCTTCCGCGATGTGCTCCACCACTCGCAGTATCTGGTGAACGGTGGAATGCCCCTTGCGAAACCCAAACTGTTCGTCCTGGATAACGTCGTGCTCCTGCATCGCCGCCTGGAGTCTCCTTAGAAAGACGGCTTCCGCTATTTTCCCAACTACCGACAGCAAGCTAATGGGCCGGTAGGTCTGTGGGAATGTCGCTGATTTGCCTGCCTTCCGAGCACTACGACGTCCGCCGTCTTCCACGTGGATGGAAAGTGGCGGAGTCTCAACATGGCGTTGAGCATTCCGGTCAACGCAGACTTTCAGACCCGGTTGGAGAACTCCGCAAAAACCTTTGACCATTAAGGCCTGATAAGGTTACGACACTCACTTTCAGGTAGGGTAAAGTTCCTGAGGATAAAGTCGTCCCTTAGCCTCAAGATCATTCGGACGGTGATTATCGAAGGCGCGACATAAGTTCGGCTCGAACTGACGTTACATCTGTTGAACTTAGCTGAACGGCTGAATGGCAAGCCTTTCGAATGGATTGGGGCATCGGGGACTTCTTGTTCCGTGTACTTTGCACATCCTCCACAGAGGTGTGTCGTGAGGAGGTTTCTCCTCTGCTGACCGGCTCTTCGATGCCCGAATCAGTCGCATACGCCAATCATTTACCGGTAGTCGTTCCGTCGACCCAGTCTTTGCCAACTGCGTGGAGGTTCTTTCGGTGAGTGCACGGGTGCAGAGGAGGATGTCCCTCTTATCGTCTACCGTCCCCATAGGAGATTATAACGGCTGTTACCCACGAGGCGGTCCACTTGCGCCGCCGCTAGCAGTCGTTTGCGTGACATACTCGACCGACCTCTAGATGGGCGGCAAATGCCGGCCCGAACCTAGGGCGTTTCGATGCGTTTGCTCCCCAACGAAGGCACAAACGGGTTTGGTAAGAACTGAGGTCGACGGCCCGGATCACAGGTTTAAAGCACTTGTGAGAATCGCGAGTACTGATACGTCGGCCCTCAAGGGCAGTAGTGAATGGGTTGCTTCTAAGATTCACCGAACTCAACGCGTAAACTGCGATAGTGCGTCCATTGACTGTACCGACTTCCAGGACGGATTTGTGAGTTAGACCTATAATAGCAAGGTTCAACGCATTTCACAACGGACAGGTCCTCGTGCTAAGGCATCGCCACCTGGCCGGATTAACAGACAGGGTAAGGGCCGAAAACGTTTCGATAACAGTATCAGTCATGGATCGTTCTGAGATCGAGGTCCACCGTAAGGCCAACTTCATTGACGAGCCACTGTGCCACTCAGACGCTCCTCAGATCCGACGCAGAGCTGTGCGAGCTCAAACGTGGCTGAGAACGTTCTACACCAAAACAACTCCAGGTCGAAAAAAGCAAATCCAGCAACTCAAACCATTCCATACAACCGCGCTCCAAAAATATGAGTTCCTGAGATATCCGCAGAGTAGCAAGATGGAAGATGCAGATATACAAAAAATTAACCAAAGACGAAAACGGCAAAAACACGGATTATAAGAAAAATATCTGGGATCGCAGCAGCTTAGGAAACAGAGGTCCGCGGGTCCGAGAAGAACCCCATTGCAAGCACCTGACGAACCCGACAGGAGCCCACCACCCGGGGGTTGGGATGCAGGAGGCCTCAACAGTCAAAACAATAGCGCGCTCTTGGCATTCGGAATAGGTTACCAGCCAGGAGCTTTGAAAATCTTTACGGAGGAAGAATCGCACTTCCGTGCACTTGCGCAGCTTTAACGATTAAGGACGTTGAACATCATAGCTTTCAGTTAAAAAGTGAAAAAGAGCTTCGCGTAGTAATCAGAGGAGTTCCAACAGGAATTTCTGAAGCTGAGGTGTGCCAAGAGTTACAGGAAAAAGGCATTCCTGTAACTAGCGCCAAGAGAATGGGTAACAAAACAAAACAATTCCCGCTGATGATGGTGCATACGTCAAGAGACGAGAGGGGAAAGCAGATATTCAACGTTAGCGACATAAACTACATGAAGGTGCAAATAGAGCCCAAAAGAAGGCCCACTGCACAGACCCAATGTTTCAGGTGTCAACAATTTGGACACGTTAGCTTCAGATGTAACAACAACTCGGTGTGTGTAAAGTGCGCGGGAGATCATCCGAGCAGGGCATGCCCAAAACATGCCAGCGACAAGCCCAAGTGCACCAACTGCGGCGCAGAAAAGCCGGCGTCACACAAGGAATGCCCAGCGAGGCCCGAAAACATAAGGCTCAGGGCAGAAGAGGAACGGGCAGAAAAGAATAGACAGAAGCAAGAACAATACCGCAGAGCTGAATATCAAAAAGGGATATCTTATGCGCAGAGAGTCAGCTCCAACGAGAGCCAGCAGGAACCCCCCGCCGCCCAGCATCAATCTCTCATTAGCGTGATAAGAAACATTGTCTTTAAAGAACTTCTCCCTGAATTAATCACTCACATCCGAAATGGATTATAAGCCACCACAAAAAACGAAATACGAGACGCTAAACATTTTAAACTGGAACGTCAATGGACTAGCGCGTAGAAAGTTCGAGCTCCAGGTATTTATGATAGAACAGAAGATCCACGTGGCCCTAATCACGGAGACGCATCTCAAGCCGTTTCAACAAAACTGTGGTATTGCGGGATACTCGCTCCACAGACAAGATCGAAAAGACGGCAGGGGGGCGGGACTGCAATCTACATAAAGAACACTATGCGCGAGACAGGTACATTTTCAGAAATTGGAAGAACTAGAGTATACTGCAATAGAAACAGAAATCTAAAACACAAAATACCAAATAATGGCTCTATATCTCGCATCAAACAGACCCTTACCGGATATAGAATTAAGCGAACATATCCAAAATACGACAATACCTCAGATCATAGGCGGCGACTTTAATTCAAAACATACAGACTGGGGCTGCACAAGCACAGACGCCAGAGGTAAGAAAATACAAAAACTAAGTAGAGACACGGGAACGAAAATTGAAGCACCCACTTCCTCGACCAGGTACGGGATAGACGGGTCACACAGTACCATCGACTTATTTTTAACGAAAAATATCAACAGAAGAACAAAAATCGCTACCAACCACGACCTGGAATCGGACCATGTAGCAGTAGTGCTACAAATCCCAACAACGAACAGACCAACCAAAAACGAAGAGCTTATTCAATCCACAAATTGGGCCAAATATAAAGAAACCATGACAAACTACAAGCACACAAGACGAGAAACAGTGGACGACGAGGTAGAAGAACTTACCATCAAAATACAGAAAGGCATCGAAAACTCAACAACAACGCGAAAGAGAGACGAGTCCTACCCACATTTACACCTAACTCCAATGGAGAAGGAAATCATAAAACAGAAGCACAGAGCAAAACAGACATACATCAGAACTAGAGCAGTGCAGGATAAAACAAAACTAAACAGAGCGACAGAGGCAGTGAAAAGAATGATCAAAGAGAAAAGAGAACACCGATGGGAGAATACGATAGAGGATATTGACAGAGATAACGATTCATATACACAGAAATTGTGGAAAGTAGCCAGAGCATTTCGTAAAGAGAGGGCAGAAAACCACGCCATCTTTCACAAAGGCAAATGGGCTTTTTCAGATGCGGAAAAGGCAGCATGGCACAACATCTTCAAGAACAGTTTGCAAACACATACCCAACCTCCACACAGACAGCCAATCTGCTAAAAGACACGAAAAGATACACCAAAGAGTTCATGTCATGGTTTCAAAAGATTACATCTGGCCGCAAGAAAGGGTGCAAGGTGCGATAGACAAGCTACCAAAAAGAAAGCTCCGGGCAAAGATAAGATCCCAAACGAAGCACTAATTCACGCACCCCAGCCTTGGTAAGCGGGATAACAAGAGCTTTTGCCAAAATAATGCAGTGGCAAGAATACCCAAAGATGTGGAAAACGTCAATAATAGTCACGATTCCCAAGAAGGGAAAAGACCCGCTGAAACCGGAGAATCGAAGGCCGATAAGCTTGCTTTGCTCACTCTCCAAACTGTTTGAAAAAATACTAAACGAAGATCTGCAGGGATACCTAGAAAGACATCGCAAGATACCAAGCACCCAATTTGGATTTAGAAAAAAACTAGACGCCATAAAACAGGCAGAGAACCTCGCCCAACATCAAGAAGCTGCAAAGAGGAAAAACATGCAACAAATTACGGTACTGCTCGATATGGAGAAGGCATATGACAAAGCCTGGCGCGCGGGAATAATGTTCAAGTTGAAACAGATGAGGGCCCCAAGTCACCTAGTTAACATAGTGGAAGACTTCCTACAAGAAAGATTTTTTACTGTCAAGATAGGAAGAGAATTTTCAACAACAAGAGAAGCGGAGGAAGGAGTGCCTCAAGGGTCCCTCTGTCACCAACTTTATTTAATGTACTGGTTTCTGACATCCCAAAAGACAGTAAGCACAAAATATTACAGTATGCAGATGACATCGCAATTTTAACAACGGGGAAGTTGATACACGCTACCGTAACAGCGGCCGAGAACATGTCGAGCAGAATCGTAAAGTGGGCAGCAGATTGGAGGCTGCAAATTAATGCAAGCAAAACGGAAGCAGCACGGCTAAGCGGTAAACACTACTTTAGCAAAAAGATTAAAATCGGAAGTCATACAATCAAATTCAAAAAAACAATAACCTACTTAGGAATTGCATTTAACCATCAAGGCAATTTCGCAGAACACGCGAGAAGAAGAAAAAACATCGCTAAATGGACGGCCAGAAGAATTCATCAAATTATCAGCGAAGAGCGACTCAGTCAACGAGGAAGACTAACTTTAATAAAAGGGATAGTGGAAGCGCAATTGATGTACGGTTGTCAGATATGGGCACACAGAATTTTACCTAGCCAGATCAAAAAAATCGAACAGTTCAGAATGAGGATGTATCGGACTGCCACCGACGCATACAGATTCACCCCCAATTCGGAAATCATAAACGCTCTAAAAATGGAACCCCTAGAAGAGATGGCTAAGAACAGAAGGCAGAAAATGAAAGAAACCTGGAGACTTCACCCTGACCCAAATATCAGACGCTGCCTGGAATAGGAAGTAAAAAAGAATCATTCCAAGCGACCACATCGCCGCAAAGGAATCAAGCGAAGAACATAAATCATAGGGTACAAAACCCTGAAATTTATAAAACAAGGAGCAAAAAAAAAAGAATTTTTCAATGCACACTTCGACCACGAGCGTTCACGTGCACATCTTTGCTTAATTGACTGTAATTAATTTTACTTTTTTAACTATGTCAGGACGTGGAAAAGGCGGCAAGGTCAAGGGAAAGGCAAAGTCAAGGTCGAACCGTGCCTGGCTGCAGTTCCCCGTCGGCAGAATACATCGGCTGCTTCGGAAGGGTAACTACGCCGAACGCTTCGGCGCGGGAGCACCCGTCTATCTAGCCGCTGTGATGGAATATTTGGCCGCCGAAGTGCTCGAGTTGGCAGGCAACGCCGCTCGCGACAACAAGAAGACACGCATCATTCCGCGACATCCGCAGCAAAGGTGAATGCGGCAGATGATACATTTACGATTCGGCTTGGCGACGACTTCTTCAACAGACCTATAGAGAAAGAAATTTCGGATGTTATGCAACGGTTTGATGATATAAAATGCATAAGTACTGCAACCCAGTGACGATATAGGGGAACTAATAATAAACGCTAATAGCGATAGTGATTTTCAGACTTAGGTTTATCTGTTGATGATAGTGATGACGATCTTGGTTTAAACTGTTTCAGTAATACTCATTAATTTAAATAAGCGATGTATTTATATTTCTTAATAATATTAATAACTATTACTTTGCTAAATGTTTGATCTAAATAATATGTTCAAGGTTATATTCAATTCAGATTTTAGTAGAATTTGTTATTGTACTAATTGTATGACAATTCTTAATCATACTGTCAAATCCAATACATAAAGAGGTGTATTCAGCTATTGATTTCACCAAAATGTTGTAATTTGAGTATTTTTTAACCGAAACATTTATAGACAAATAACTTGTTTTGTATTGTAGTAAATTTTGCTGTTAAATTCTTCAAATGTCTCCCTGTCTATAAATTTCTTTATTTTTAAAACCACACTAGATGTTTTTAAGTTGAACCGAATACACTGTCTTATATCCTTTTCTATAGATTTCTCACTTCCTCCATTACGCAGACCAGGATCGTTGATTTTTAAAGACCTATACTAATGATAAAAACTGGTGTAGTGTATTATTTTTAATTACGTGTGAAAAAGTTAATCGACACTTCCAAAAGCACGCGCTTTGGATAGAAACTGACTTTTAGGTGGTACAGCATATTTGAAGGTTGAATCGAGATAAAGTATGTAATGTTTAATTATTTTAAATACATCTTTGTATGCGATTTCTATTTGCTACTAGATAAGATTATAAGACGAGTATTAAAGATCGTTGTTTTCCGTCGATTTTAGTCACCAGATAAGTTTAAAGGTTAAAATAATAAGAAACTGCGCATGCGTGGCCATCAGTGTATGAGACAACGATAAACTTTCTCTAACACTAGTATAAATTAAACATCGTTTAGTAAAGAATGGATGTTGTCGGTGTTGATGCCACAAGTGATGTACCGAACTAAGAATTTAACAGACTAGAAGATAAGACTACTTAGGAGTTAAGTGATTTGAAACAATGCTCTCGCCGCCTTAACGTGGAAGTTAGGTTTGATTTATATGGAGGTGTACGACCAGTCATTCAAATTGTTTGCTGTAGTGGTATTTGTAGAAGTGAACTACAGCGGGTGGACGAATTTCTGCGACTTTCAAATGAAATTCTAAATCACACAATTTGCACAAGATACTAAACACTTATAATTGAATAGAACAGCTGATGACGCGTACGAAGTAGTATTACAAATGGGATTACGAATTTAAATTTAAACTGCCTATCGATGCGTCTAATAGAAACGTCTGAGTACTTGCCATCAAATATTATTGTAAATATGGAAAACTAGGAATTCAAAATTAGAACATTTTAAGGAAAACAGCAATTGATTAGACCAATGTTTGTTACATTTAAACTATTCTATAAACTCAGCTATGGAAGATGTTCTGCTTGTGTTGTAGCCATAGAACATATACAAATAGAAAAGTAAGCTAAATAAGTGACCTTGAGAAGTCTGTCAAAAGTTCAGTACAGAACGCACCCGTTGGATAGCACTGCTAACCAATTTTTAGAATGTGTATTGTCAAAAACTCCACTGCCATTTCCGCTTTGTTTTGTTTTGCTTTTGCGTTTACCTGTTTTATATTTGTTCCAAGTTTTTCCTATATACGTTTGGCTAGCAAATTATTTGTTCGGTTATTTATAACGTAGCGCGACGATGTCCCATGTGAAAACGTGTTGTGTTTTAAACTGTACGGATAAAACAAGTAAAAGACATCGTTTTCCTTGTAAAGATCCAAATATTTACTGTAGATAGATTGTGACGGCTCCGTGGCGTAGTGGTATGTGTGTGACTACTACGCCCAAGGTCCCGGGTTCGAATCCCGACACGGTCCGCTTGAAAAATGTTAGGCGAGCATTTTTCACAAAAATACACCCTCGTTCGGATGAGAGGTAAAATGGAGGTCCCGTGTGTGAGTGTTGTCACGCACGTTAAAGATCCCTACCTTGCTTGGAACAGCAAGGGTTCGGCAAAATTCAAAATTTTCCAGGTAACAAAAACTCGCTTCCTGGCCAGTGTAGTACCTTCGGGTGGAGCATTGAAAAATCACATGTAATGTAGATAGATTGTGGCGGCTCCGTGGCGTAGTGGTATGTGTGTGACTACTATGACCTACGTCCCGGGTTCAAATCCCGACACGGTCCGCTTGAAAAATGTTAGGCGAGCATTTTTCACAAAAATACACCCTCGTTCGGATGAGAGGTAAAATGGAGATCCCGTGTGTGAGTGTTGTCACGCACGTTAAAGATCCCTACCTTGCTTGGAACAGCAAGGGTCCGGCAAAATTCAAAATTTTCTAGGTAAAAAAAAAACTCGCTTCCTGGCCAGTGTAGTACCTTCGGGTGGAGCATTGGAAAATCACATGTAATGTAGATGGATTGTGAATATTAATAATCCGAAGCTATTTAATGTAGCCCCGGAAAAGGTGTATAATTCATATTATGTGTGTGACAGACATTTTATTGAGGAATTCAAGGTAACTGGAACTAGAAGAGGTTTACAAAAAGGTGCTATACCAACCTTACATCTGAATTCTGAATTGTAAGTTTTTAACTAAAATTAATATTTACTAAAGTGTATGCCCCTATTGTAGATAATGCACATATAATTGAGTTGGAAAATGAACAGATGAGTGGAAGTCTTATTCAAGTACTACAGGGTAATAGTTTTAGTTAATACGATTATTTAATAATTTATGTTGAATATAATCATTTTAGATAATGTGCATGCTATGAAACACATAGAAGACTCACCGATAAGTGGAAGCTGTATTGAAGTATTGCATGGTAATGTACTAAAGGTTGAGTAATAGAATGTTTTAAATGTATGATATGAATCTTGTAGATATTAATATGGCTGCACAAAAAATTGGGGATGATCCACAGATTACCGCCAGCGTTGTTGAAGTACTAGAGGGTAATATTTTTAATATTATACAAATCAAGCTAAACATTGTCCATTTTAGATAATGTGCATACTATGGCAACAGAAAAGGTTATGAGCAACTCTCAGATAAGTGGCAGCTACGTAGAAGGATTACAGGGTAATATACGTAGTTGATATTATATAATAGGTATAGTTGAAATCAAATAAAATCAAGCATGACTCATCGTTGCGCATATGAATAAAACACAGCCACAATATTGTTATGCTACTTTATTACCTGGCTCTCCTCCATCTAAAAAGGATAGGATAGATAGGATAGGATCTAAAAAGGCAGCTCGCAATCAGGAACGACGAAGAACTGAACAAACTCCTCTCCGGAGTTACCATCGCACAGGGCGGAGTCCTACCTAACATTCAAGCAGTTCTCCTGCCAAAGAAGACCGAGAAAAAGGCTTAGATGCCCCCCCCGCAAATATTAAGTAAGCATCGCACTGGGGTGCTTATGTCGTCGCCATAAGGCTTCTTCATACGCGCCCAGAGCACGTATGAGCTGGTTTTTGTGATCTTCTAGAGATCCGTAAAACCTCTCAGCGTTCGACCGGAACCATTCCTTGACGGTTTGCAGATTTGCCTCTCTGTGAAGCTGAACGTTTCGGATGAACCAGGGAGCTCCGAAAACTCCCCTTAGGGCCTTGTTCTGGATCACCTGGAGTTTCCGCATGTGCGTTTCCGCTGCGTTACCCCGCACCGCTGATGCGTATGCAAATGTCGGTCTGGTTATCGCCTGGTAGAGCCTAAGCTTGTTTGAAGCGTTCAGCCTACTTCGGCGGTTGGTCAAGGGGTATAGCTGAGCCATAACACCCTTGGCCTTGTTTGCCGCATACTCGATGAGAGCTTTCCAGGTTAGCTTCGAATCAAGGATCACCCCTAGATACTTGACGTCTGAACGCCAAGGTATCGGTTCGTCGAACGCTCTGACATCGTCTCCAGGTTGGTGACGTCGCTTCGAGAAGAAAACTGCCGTGCTCTTTTCTGGATTGACCTCAACTCGCCAGAGTCTTAGCCACTCCTCGAGAGCGTCCTTCGCCGTGTGCAGTCTCTTTATGATGAGGTGCGGAGCACGGGACCTGGCTAGAATGGCCGTGTCGTCGGCGTATAGTGCTATCCTGGTGTCTGCCGTTTTCGGTAGGTCGCTCACGAAGATGCTAAAGAGTGCCGGCGAGAGGAGAGAGCCTTGGGGTACCCCAGCCCTGATTCTCCGCCTCGTCGACCGCACCCCGTCCAGCCTGATTGTTTATTATTTGTTTATGCCAGCCTGATGCAAAACCATCTATTGTGAAGATAGGATCTTGTCAGTCGGACGAGAGCGCGTGGTAACCCCCTCTCCAGCATCTTATAGAGTAGGCCGTTATGTCAAACCTTGTCGAAAGTTTTGGACACGTCCAGGAACACTGCGCCGGTTGACTGTCACCAGTTGAAGCCTTCCACGATGTGCTCCACCCACCACTCGCAGTATCTGGTGAACGGTGGAATGCCCTTTATGGAATCCAAACTGTTCGTCCTGGATAACGTCGTGCTCCTGCATCGCCACTTGGAGTCTCTTTAGAAAAACGGCTTCCGCTATCTTCCCAACTACCTTGCAATTCGACTGCGTATGCCCGAATCGCTGGCACCGATAGCATTGTCCTACTTCGGACAGTCGGTGCGGTATCTCCACCTGTACTCGCAGGTGCAGCACATGCTGGAGCTGGAAGATTCGCTTTGCCTCCGTGGACTTGGTGAAGGTGACCATAACCAGGGGCAATGCTCTTCTCGGTCGCTCCTTGTGCATGCGTGCACAGGCAAGCACTGGAAGCCCGCACGCGACGAGTTCCGTTCGAACGTCCATGGCGTCGATATCCTCCGAGATACCCCTCAAGACCACCCTGAGCGGCTTGTCGTCTTGGAGGCGATAAGTGTGGAACTCTTCGCCTCGCTCGGACAGAAAAGCCGTGATCCCACGGTAGTCTGTTGGGGTCGCCGGAGTAATGCTGATTCCGTCCTGCGTATTGCGCGCTCTGGTAAATTGGAGTCTGCGTCGGCTGAGCTCTGCCGCAATCGCTACCCACTTGTCCTTCTTGCGAAGGACGATAGCGGGGACGCGGCGGCTCCGGGCCGACGCAGGGTTCGAACAGTTTGCATCTGACTCCATACGTTCTTCTGTTGCTTCTTGTCCTGGCGTAGCAGCAATCGGTTCATACCGATAGGTTGCTTATTTAGGATTGACCATTGTTCAATATGTTGGATTAGGATATTTGCAGTGGATTGTAGTTGGAGGCGGGAATTACCGTGAATAAGGAACGTGAGATCATTTGCGTAGGCGAAGGTATCTGTGTTTTGAATATTAAGGTCAAGGAGAGGGTTGATGGATAGGTTCCAAAGGGTAGGTGAGAGAATGGATCCTTGTGGACAGCCTTGTGTTAGGGGCATAGTAGAGGAAAAGTAGTTCGTACGGAGGCTTGCTGTTCGGGAAGATAAATATGATTGGATAATTTTAAATATATTAGAGGGGAAATTCAGTATTTTGAGTTCAGGACATTGGGCCACCAAGGAGATCAAAGGCGGAGTGAAAATCGAGGAAGATTGCTATGACGTATTTGGACTGTGATGACTGGACTTTGGAAATTAAAGAAAAGATTGTTTGTTCTGCGCTGTGACCTTGGCGGAAACCGTGTTGGTTGTGGGAAATCAGGGAATAATTATCGATGTGTGATTGGAGTTTTTGAAGGATCAGTTTTTCAAGGAGTTTACCGATGGATGAAAGAAGAGCAATTGGACGGTAGGAACGAGGGTCTTCAGAAGGTTTTGCAGGTTTTAATAGTAGGGTAATGTTTGCATGTTTAAAGGTGTCAGGAAAGATACCGGTAGTTAGTCATTTTTGGAATAGTTGGATGATGGGTTAACTGATTACTGGCCATGATTTTTGAATGATAATGTTTGTGATATTGTCTGGACCTGGAGATTTGTGTGTATTTAATTTGGAAACAATGGAATCAAGGAAGTTGGTGTCAAGGATATCATCTGGAGGTGTGTTAGGGGGGGTTTCGCAGTTGGAGATGATTTGGTATTGCTGAAAGGAAGGGATATCTATGGAAGTAGGAGGGATAAAGTCTTTTGGATGGTGGGGTTTTGAAGTGATGTGGGCATAGTTAGGATTTGATTCGGAGGGGATTTTACTAACCTGCGATAAGTTTTCCAGGGATCGGCATTAGGGTGGTCAACGATGTTCTGGAGATGGTTCTTCTTAGCCTCGTAGATGGATCGTTTAAAGTCTGATCGTAGTTGTCGGTATTGTGTAGTCAGTAGTGTTAAATGGTCATTTGTAACTGCGAGTCTATGAAGTCATTGTATTTTGTGTCGTAGGGTGTTTAAGCGTCGTCTTGTGTCTTGTAAAGTGTGACTCCACCAGGGTGTCGTGGGTATTGTGGTATCTTGTTGGGATGGTAGTGGATGCGGCACGGTGTATATTCTGGACAATGAAGTTTTAGCGAGTATGGTTGGATGGGAACTTTGTGGTATAGCAGGTTGGGGGTTGGAAATGTGG
The DNA here is from genome assembly GCA_036346225.1 of Platerodrilus igneus. Taxonomy (NCBI): domain Eukaryota; kingdom Metazoa; phylum Arthropoda; class Insecta; order Coleoptera; family Lycidae; genus Platerodrilus; species Platerodrilus igneus. Next base: position 206,193 of record JARFIW010001591.1, read on the forward strand.
TTTTTCAGGGATTTCAGGAAACGGGGCCAGTCTGCTTTATTTGTATTATAGAATAACAATTTATGGAATTGTCGTGATGGGAGATTGGGAAGGATGTTGAATGTTATTGGATTGTGGTCACTGGAGGTTATAAGATGAGATATATTCCAGGAGTCAATTAGGTTACGGGCTGATGGGGTGGTAAGGGTGACGTCAATATTAGATCTATGGTTTAAGGATTCCCAGGTTGGTGTGTTGGATGGAGTGTTTAGGATATATAAGTTGTGTTGGAGAATGAAATCTTCAAGGAGGGTGCCTTTGTCGTCAGTTGTGTCGTTGTACCATAACGTAGAACGTGCGTTGGCGTCTGCACATATAAGTGTCGGTTTGTGTGTAAGGGTTTGTAAAATGTTGTCCAGTTGTTGTAAGTATGTCTGAATGTTTTTGTTGTATTGGAAGTAAGCCGAAATAATGTAGATGGTGCCAGTTTTCCAGTGTAGTTCAGCGGTCAGTACTTGTGGAGTAGAGTGGGAGAGGATAAGGGATGCGTCTATTTGGGGGTTGTTAATGATGATGACTGCTGTTAGATTAGGGTCTATTGGATGTGGGTGGATAAGAGATCTAGTATAGGAAGGAAGGTTGGGAATTTTGTTATTTATAAGGTAAGGTTCTTGTAGGACAGCTATGGATATTTTACGTTCGACGAGGAGATGAGCGAGTTCAAGTGTTGCGGAGCGAGAGTGTTGAAGGTTGGCTTGAATGACTGAGATGTAGGAAGGTGATAGGTGGGGATTAAGATTGGGCATAAGAACTTGCGTGGTGGGATTAATAGCCATAATCGGTATGTAATTTAGAAATTTCTAAGGATTGTTTATATACGGGACAATCAGGACTGGTAACAGAATGATTATGGGGGCGGTTGATGCGTTGGCAGTTGGAGCAGATGGGATGCGAGGATTGGTTGGGACATGATCTTAGGGTGTGTCCTTGGGCACAGTGTCCACATGTTGTTGTTGAACGACAAACCTTGGCTGAGTGTCCAAAGCGTTGGCAGTTATAACATCTCGTGATCGAAACGAGATCACGGATCCTACAGGACTTATAGCCAATATAAACATGGGATCTTGACGTTAAAATCGTTCGGAGCCTGGGAGAAACATTAAGGATGAGGTTGTCGTTAGCGTCAGGTCTGGGGCGGCGTACGGCTACGGATGTCTCGGAACGGAAATCATTTTCGGGGATAAGGTGTTGAAGGGAGTTTTGTTGGTAGAGGAGTGAAAGGGCGTCTGGGGTAGGTATGTCTCGGTCTATGTCGAATATGATAAGTTGTGGTTGTCTAGGTTTAGGAACGTGGACAGAACAAATTTGCTGGTTTAAATGGGATATTATATTGACGTCAGAGGGTTTATCAGTGCGGATGGTTACGGCAGTTCTAGAAGGGCAGATACTACGAATAGGTAAATCAGATAAGGATGGTCGCAGGTTTTGTTTCACGATATTGAGGAGCTGAGATGGGGTTGTGTCGGAGGATGTTGGTTTTAAGGTGATGACTTTGGGAGGAGGTTTAGTGGGTGGTGCGTGTTGGGAAGTGGTGGCTGAGACTTGAGCGTATGTAGGTGGTACGTGTGTTAGTGGTTGTTGTTGTTGTACTGTTATCTTTTGTGCTGAAATGGTTTTGTAGTTCTTGTCTAGCTGGCGGAGTTTAGCTTTGTATATTTCACAGTCTTGAGAGGCGGCAGAGGCTATTAAAGCGATATCCTCCATTCTTTGGAGGATATATTGAGCGCTACTTCGGTTGATTTTATTACCATCCCTAAAAACATATTCAGTCAGGTCTTTTTTTATTGCTGATATATTTTCCAAGTTAATTGTCGAAACTATGACGTCATCATCTCTAGCTCTCTTCGTTTTTTGAGTGTCAGAAAGGACAGAACTAACTGACGAGGCCCTGGATCGTGGTGGCGGTGGTGAATGGGACATCCTGGACGATTTCTGAAAGGGCATAAGCGAGTCTGCTGATGCTGGGGGCGGTGGGAATGCAAACGCAGTGGAGCTACTCGTTGGAATTAACCTTGGTGCCTCTTGCTTACTTTTATCAGACATTGCACTTGTTAGTGTAAGAAATTCTGCGAGTTTATCAGCACGTGCTGATACTAGAGCTTGTTTGCCCGGAAAATTTTGATGTGCGGAAGTTTTCGCGCCTTAAATTTCAAAAGACTCGGTGCGCGTATTTCCGTCACGTCAAAAGTGGGTTGGGCGAATAATTTCGCGCCGACGCGTGAAAGGACAGAAAAGTGGGGTTTTTCCGAAGCTCTCTGTAACGTGGCTTTTTGCCTCTGACCTTAGTGAAGAGCGGTTTGTTCAGGTACCGTATCGTGCCTTTAGCTTTATCTATGTAGATTTCCTTGCCTTGCTTATCTGTTTGTCGCCCCTTATACCTGGTTTTCCCTGCTTATTCCCTACATAGGTAGGAGGTAATTTGTAGCCGTTGGCCGAACCGCATTCCACGCCGGAGCACCATCTTTAAACACTCCGGAGTGGAGCCCTGAGATCCAGTCGAAGCCATTTGGATGGACGTTAGGCGTACCCTCCGTTAATTGCCTTAAAAGGGGCCATCAGTAGCCCTGATGGACGTCAACAGAAGCCAACTTTAACTCAGGAACATATTCATGTGAGTATTTCGCTGTTATAAACTATTGTATAAAAATTGGCATATTTTCCGTCAATGGCGTATTCAATTTGTTATTGGTGACGTCATTGTCAGATGGCCGCGTTAAAGCCTGTGTAAAGCTTGGAGCTACCACCTGCCCGTGGCGTCGCTTATTCCGCGCTTGCGCGATGTAATTATGAACTTTTTAAATTGTAAGAATTGGCGCCCTACGTGGGGCTCGAACCCACGACCCTGAGATTAAGTCTCATGCTCTCTTATAAATAACGAAGGTCTTCAGCAATTATCCAAACAATATTAAAATTCAATTTGTTCCCGAAAAACTTCCATAAATTTAGCTGACGATAATCAAATTTATGTAACGGGTTTCCTTAAATTAAAAATTCGAGTAGAATCACTTGAACGTGACGTTTCATTTTTGATTGTCCCTGCATTAGCTTATCCTTTTCTACTAGGTGTGGACTTCTGTAAACTTTTTAATTTGTTGCTTTACTTCCAAGATTTTTCGTGGCAAACCTCTCTTAAAACAAATTCCTATGCATCTACAGGAATGTAATTCTTAACTCTACAATTGACAAATTTCGTAAACTTAATACCTCTGAACTTGGTTGTGTTACTACCGCAACACATGTTATCTCCACAGGTGATGCCCTCCCTTTTAAGCAACGTCAATATCCGTTATCGCCTGCATTACAAAAGCATTTGCATGCTGAAATAGATAAAATGTTAGAATCTTGTGTTATCTCTCCCTCAAATTCACCCTAGACGTCTCCCGTATTATTAGTTCGTAAGAAGAATGACGAATGGCGTGTTTGTTTTGATGGCAGAAAGTTGAATTCCGTGACTGTTTCTGACGCTTACCCTCTACCTAGAACTGACTCTATTTTAAGCCGGCTTCGAAAGTCGTGCTTTAACTTCTGCCGAACAAAAATACTGAACGAGAATTATTGGACGTTATCTTTGGCATCGAGAAATTTAGAGGATATGTTGAAGGTACGCATTTTACCGTAATTACTGATTGTGCAGCTCTCACTTGGCTTAATAACTTAAAATAACCCGCAGGTCGTTTGGCAAGATGGAACTTGCGTATCTCTCAATTTACTTTTGATGTTAGGCATAGGCCTGGCAAATTAAATATCGTACCTGATGCCTTATCTCGTGATGTTGTCTCTCTTAACATTCCAAGTCTAATTCCTGATACCTGGTATCTTAATATGATTAAAAAAGTTTCTGACAATCCCGATAAATTGCCTACCTTTTGCGTAACTAATAATAGATTATATAAATTTGTAGCTTTTTCTCCACATAAAATATCTAATATTCCTGAATGGAAACTTGTCGTGCCTACCGCTAACCGTAGTGAGGTGCTTAAATTATGTCATGATGATCCTATTGCTGCGCACCTTGGTGTTACAAAAACTCTCTCTAAAATATCTGAATTATATTACTGGCCCACACTAAAACAATCTGTCTGTCGTTATATTAGGAACTGTAAAATTTGTGGTTCTCATAAGAGTTTGCAAGACGCTCGTCCTGGTTTAATGGGTAACTTTAAACGTGTATCTTATCCCTTCCAATTAATATCGCTTGACTTATTAGGATCTCTCCCCCGATCGAAAAGAGGTAACCAATATTTTTTAGTTGTCACCGATTGGTTTTCTAAATTTGTTATGGTGCAACCCTTATGTAAAGCTAAATCCGCTGCTATAATTAAATTCCTAGAACAAAATGTATTTCTTATTTTTGGTGTCCCTCAGATTATTCTTTGTGACAATGGGGCACAATTTATCTCTAAAGATTTTCAGAACTTCGTTAAAAGTTACAAAGTACAAAAAATTTGGTTTAACGCAAAATACCACCCTCAAGTAAACCCTACCGAAAGAGTAAATAGAGTTTTAATTACCGCTATTTCTTCTTATATTGATTCAGACCATACTACATGGGATGAACATATCTTTAAAATTGCTCAAGCTTTGCGTACATCTAAACACGAAGCAACCCAATTCACTCCGTCATTTCTTGTTTTTGGAAGATATACCCCAATCGATGTGAGTTATTATGGTTTAGTGCCTGACGATACTAACGTAATTGAACTTGATGATAAAGTACGCTGGGATAAAGACCAACAATCATTACCTTCTATCTTTAACGACGCTAGAAAAAATTTGTTAAAAGCTTACGAAAAGAGTAAGGACCACTATAATTTACGTAAACGAAATATTTTCTTCGCCTTGGGCGAACAAGTTTGGAAAAGGAATTATGTCTTATCGGATGCATCTAAGAAATCCTCTTCAAAATTAGCCCCTAAATTTATCCTTTGTAAAGTCATTAGTCCCCTTATCTACGAAGTTCAGGATGCTGAAGGAAAACGCCAAGGCAGGTGGCATATTAAAGACCTTAAGCCATTCTCTGCTGACCCAAATGCTAGTTAAGTTTTTCACGTTCCATTCCCCTTACGATTTACCTAATATTTTTTTGTTTTCACTATCAATTAGTATCTTTAATTACTTATTCCTTCTCTTATATTCCTACGTTTTATACGTTTAACTCATTTACCTTAAACCTTTTGCTTCTGGTTGACTTTTCTTTGACCGTACCATTACTTGTATATCATTTTATTCTCTAGACCCCCAAATATAACTCTGTCGTTTCATTTAATAAATCCTCGAACTTTTCCTACAGCATATTTTTTGGTTTTTAGTATTTTTCTTACGCCGTTTAATTGTATGGTAATTGTCGTAACTTTGGTTGTAATAACTCATTGAATTTTTTTTGATTGGTTTTAGCTGATGTTAGAGTGGATGTTTTTCTTTTTTGGGCTCACATAGGAGACGCGGCCTATGCCATTGTAAGAAATAGTTCATATTCGCAGTTGCAAAAAACTAGGATTGTCTATTACATGTGTTTTTCCTCTGAATTATTACAGTCGCCCACATTATACTATATCATTATTTGTTTCTTTTTCTACTAAATCACCATAACTTATAAACATTTTTTTTATTGTTTTTTATTGAACTTTGTGGTGAGGTGCTATCGCTTCTTATTGATATCTTATTAAATTCTCGGTTTGTTACGTGCCAAAGTGGCACTAAACATTTTCTTAGCTTAATTTTTATGTGCGGAAGTTTTCGCGCCTTTAAATTCAAAAGACTCGGTGCGCGTATTTCCGTCACGTCAAAAGTGGGTTGGGCGAATAATTCCGCGCCGACGCGGGAAAGGACAGAAAAGTTGGGTTTTTTCTGGTGGTCTTTTAACGTGGCTTTTTGCCTCTGACCTTCGTGAAGAGCGGTTTTGTTCAGGTATCGTATCGTGCCTTTATCTTTATCTATGTAGATTTCCTTGCCTTGCTTATCTGTTTGTCGCCCCTTATACCTGGTTTTTCTTGTTCATTCCCTACATAGGTAGGAGGTAATTTGTAGCCATTGGCCGAACCGCATTCCACGCCGGAGCACTATCTTTAAACACTCCAGAGTGGAGCCCTGAGATCCAGTCGAAGCCATTTGGATGGCCGTTAGGCATACCTTCCGTTAATTGCCTTAAAAGGGGCCATCAGTAGCCCTGATGGACGTCAACAGAAGCCAACTTTAACTCAGGGACATATTCATGTGAGTATTTCGCTGTTATAAACTATTGTATGAAAATTGGCATATTTTTCGTCAATGGCGTATTCAATTTGTTATTGGTGACGTCATTGTCAGATGGCCGCGCTAAAGCCTGTGTAAAGCTTGGAGCTACCACCTGCCCGTGGCGTCGCTTATTCCGCGCTTGCGCGATGTAATTATGAACTTTTTAAATTGTAAGACATTAGACATTGCTGTTAACGGTCTTGAATTTAAAATCCCTTCTATTTGACAGAGCACCGTGTATAATTGTGCGTAAGTCACATTTGACATTCCCACCACACGAACTAAATGTTTTTTCGCGGATTTAACCGCCGCCGCCCATAAACCCCCAAAATGTGGTGATCGAGGAGGAATGAAGTACCATGTAATTTCATTATTTAGTAAAAAATTATGTACTACCACACCTTTAACGGTATCGCGTACCCATGCTATATATCTCTTCAATTCATTGTTTGCTCCAACAAAATTTTTCCCATTATCACTGTAAATTTGTTTGCAAAGACCTCTTTGCGCGACTAATCTTTTCAATGCATTCAAGAATGTTTCTGTACTTAAAGTCCCCAACTAACTCAAGATGCACCGCTTTGGTTATAAAAAAGACAAAAATTCACAAATAATTTTTAACTAATTTACGAGTTCTTAATGACCCGTCCTTAATCTATATAGGACCAGCAAAATCTACACCTAATGACGAAAATGGTCTAGCAGATGATACACGAGATTGAAGTAAATTTCCCATTTGAGGAATTACATTAGTGGGATTTCACCGGAAACAGTTCACACATTTGCGAATGATTGCCTTGACATTATTTTTACCGTGTATTGGCTAAAATTTAGTACGTATTGCGGCAAGAACCGTTTGAGCACCCGCGTGTAAAAGCCTTTTGTGTTCATACTCAATTATCAGTTCGGCAAATTTATGTTTAGGATGTTTTTTAAAATAAGGTTCAATTCAATTCTGTAGTCGTCTTCCGACACGTAATAAACCGTCAGCATCTAAAAATACACTTAAAGATAATAATTTACTTGAACTTGACATAGTTTTGTCGCTCTTTAGGGATTCGATTTCTTTTTGAAAATAACAACCTTGTACCATCCTTACCAATGATTTTAAAGCGCTATCCAATTCATCAGTAGACAAATCTCTCTTTACCTTATCTGTGTTATTTGGATTGCTATTGTGTAAGAATCAAATCATAAATACGACAACGCGTAATAGTTTTGTATATGACGAAAATCTTTCAAAAATGGTTTCATCAATGCAGTTATATGAAAATCTAATGTTGTTGTTTTCCGCTCCTCTAATAATTTAATCGGTATAGAAACATTTTGTTTAGGCCAGTTTTCTGTAGATTTAGTTAAATATTTGGGTCCTTGCCACCAAAGTTTATTATTTACCAATTGTTGGGGACTGGCTCCCCTGGATAAAATATCCGCCGGATTTAGATCAGAGTTTACATATTTCCATTCTTCTATAGACGAACATTCTTGTATTTCTGTAACGCGATTAGCTACAAAGGTTTTCCACATGACCGGTTCAGCCCTGATCCACGAAAGTGTTAGTGTGCTGTCACACCAAAAAACACGATTCGTGTATTTTAATTCTAATGCGGATTCTACCGTTTTCATTAATTTGCTTAATAAGTGTGCCCCACATAGTTCTAGACGCAGTAAAGATATTATTTTTAAAGACGCAACCCTGGATTTAGCACATAAAAGATTTGATTAATGGTTTCCGTATATATCGGTACTTCTCACATAAATGCACGCGCTATAGGCTCGCTCAGATGAGTCACAAAACCTATGAAGTTGAATATCAGTAAAGGCAGGTACAACAACCTGTCTTGGTATTTTGATGTTATTTACAAGTGGTAATTGTTCCCGTAATTAGAGCCACGCGGTGTAAAGATTATTGTCTAACGATTCATCCCAATCTACCCGGAATTGCCATAATGATTGCATTATGAGTTTTGCTTTAGTAGTAACTGGTACAATCAATCCTAGTGGATCGAACACCTTTGCAATAGTGGATAAAATTACGCGTTTTGTAATTGCATCCGAGGAATTCAAGTGCACTGTGTAATTTAAAGAGTCCGATTTGGATTCCCAATCTAAACCTAAGGTCTTACTTGAATTATCATCAGATATAGTGTATTTATTTGTTTGATTTACATCTGAACCGATTAATACTTCTGTTTTATTCGAACACCATTTTCTCAATGGTAAACATGACCTATCAAGTATTTCTGTAATTTGACGCTTCAATAAAATTGTATTGTCAATCGAATCCGCCCCGGTTACAAATCGTCCATGTAAAAATCGCGTTTAATTATTTCAGCAGTTTCCGGACACGCCGTTTCGTAATCGGTTGCTGCTTGCATCAGAGTGCGTACAGCTAAAAATGAAGCAGATGCTGTCCCATAACTGATGGTGTTAATTGATAATGTTTTAATTCCATGTCATTGTTTTCGCGCCAATCTATTCTTTGATAATTCCTATCGTTCATCTTGACCCAAATTTGGCAATACCTCTTTTCTATATCAGCAGTTAGAACCACATTGTGCTTTCGAAATTTGAGAACAATAGAGAATAAGTCTCGTTGTAATACAGGTCCGACCTTTAATACATTATTTAGGAATAAACCGGAAGTACTTTGTGCGGACGCATCAAACACCACACGCAATTTGGTAGTAGTGCTTATCTCTTTAAATACAGCATGATGGGGGTAAATAATAATTGTTACTGGCTACATCAGTTTTATCAGAAATTTGTTCTATTTTTGCCATATGACCAAGAGCTTCATATTCACGCATAAAGGCGACATATTTTTCCTTTAACTCTGCATTACCGTTTAACTTTCTTTCTAAGTGATTAAATCTTTTAATAGCTATGAGTTCCGAATCGCCTAAATCCGGAAGATTATCTTTGAATGGTAAACTAACGGTAAATCTTCCTGTCCGACTGTCACGTTTATAAGTATTAAGGAAATGCTCTTCGCATTCGCTTTCTTCACGACTAAATTTATTGTTATTTATTGACGGGCAGTTTTCCAATTTCCAAAATGATTCTATTTGATCATGAAGCATTTCATTCGATATTATTAGATTGCAAGAGGATATGTTTGAATTATTTTGTTGGTTAATTGGCCCTGATACCACCCAACCAAACTTCGTTTTCTGTAGAATAGGGTTATTATGACCGGATTTTATTTGCCCGATACATAAACTATCGAAAAATATTGGGGCACCTAATAACATATCAACAGATCAGGTTTTGTGAAACCTTTCGTCGGCTAATTTAATGTTATGAGGTATTTGTAGTGTTGAAACATCAAATGACCTTTGTGGCATATCATTTGTTATACGACTAACGATTAGGAAGGAATCCTTTATTTTATATTTAAGATCGCGCGAGCATATCGTGGCTTCCGTTTTCATTGAAATATTACTTGCTATATTGTTTATACCAGCTACCGGAATGCTTGTATTGAATGTCTTGATTTTTAATTTTTCTACGAAAGACTTGAAATATACTAAATATCCCTTGTGAATATCAGATAGCAAATTGGACCTCCATATAACATTAACGACTATCATACCTGATATCACAAGGTCGAGAATTTCTTATTTATGATGGAAGCCCAAGGTAAAGTTGGATGGAAAACGACTTGAGGAAAAGAAAAACTCTTTAGAGATAAACGGCTAGAAGAGTGTTAGCTCTGGGTAGATCATGAGCTTGGGTCATGGGTTGTCTGTTGACCAAAAATATAGATAAAGAGCGCCACCGTATTTTTCAATACAACAACGTACAAAGTTACATGTGCTTGTATTAGGGGAATGCGAAAACCTTAAATCTACATGGCTTATATAGCCACAAAAACCTGTATATCAACCTTGCAAAGCACTTTGTTACGTGCCAAATTGGCACTTAAACATTTTTTAGTTTAATTTTGATGTGCGGAAGTTTCACGCCACAAATTCAAAAGACTTGGCGTATATTTCCGTCACGTCAGAGTGCGTTTGCGCCAGATCGCGTGACGCGAGTGGCGGAGAAAAAGTGGGAGAAGTGTTTCCGTGAGACTCTGTAAGGTGGCTTTGCCTTTGAACATCGAGGAAGGCGGTCGTGTCTGGTATCGTATCTTCATTTTTATTATGTAGATTTTCCTTGCTTATCTTTGTTTGTCTTTACCTGATTAACCTATTCCTTATCGTTCCGCTACATATAGGAATTTGATACGGCCCTGGAGCAGTCCCACGACCCGAGAACGAGCCGAAAATCCATGCTCCGCTAACAGCTAACCGGAGCAGTCACCATCTTTAACTATCTTAAAGGGGGCTCCAGCCATTTGGAAGGCGTGCCCTCCGTTAATTGCCTTAGAAGGAGCCATCAGCAGCCATGATGGACGTGCTGACGACATCTTTATTTAACCTGAAGGAAGCTGTACCTATTTAGGTAAGTGCCTTGATTGTTATATTGCATTTCAAACATTTATTTATTGCGTAATTGCGCATTTAATTTTGTATATTGGTGACGTCATTGACGATGGGCGCGCCAGAATCTGTACAAAGATTAGCGTTACCAACTGCCGTTGTGTCTAGTATTCCGCGCTTGCGGAGTTGTAATTATGAACTTATAAATTGTAAGAACTTACCAAAATATCAATTGCCAGATGTGTTACAGATGTCTCGACTTAACCTGTGAACAAACAAATGCACAACATGGACATCGTTTGTGTCCTTAAAAATATTCATCAAAAATAATATAATTTAAGTTCCAAGAATATATACACCCAGGGTATTTGTTATCATAGGACACAGTTAACCTCTTGCTTATTAAGATTCTATAAATTTCACTTGAATTTTTAATAATGAAAGAGTCAAGCAAAAATAAGTTCTATTCAATTAAATTCTCTTGGTTTGTTTCAGCATTAACTTTTTCAACAAAAATTTACATAAACAGAAACTAGTATGGTTCTGTCTTCAAAAAAAACACAAAGATCTCTAAATTGAATACTCTACATAAGTTTACTATAAAGTTTATGTTTTCTTAATAATTCATATTTCATATTTTAATTATAGTTATCTGTAGTACTACGGTCGACCTTACAAAAAAATTTGATTATTTAACGTCTTATAAAATTGCATCATTCAACAAAGAGTTAGCTTTACTTAATATCTTATAAAAATTTATCATGTTCTTTAAAAATCAAACTACATGACCTCAAAATAACTAAAGATATTGTACTATATAATTATTTTTTAATTTTATATTATATTTCTTTATCCTCGTGACTATCAGCTATAAATTAAACCTCCCAATTTTCTAAACCTTAATCCGATATCACAAGGTCGAGAATTTCTTCTTTTTCTTTTAAGCCCAAGGTAATGTCGGATGGAGAATGGCTTGAGACAAAGAAAAACTCTTAAGATGTAAACGCCTAGTCCAGTGTTAGCTCTGGGTAGATCATGAGCTTGGGTCATGGGTGAATAAAAGACCAAAAATATATTTAATGAGCGCCACCGTATTTTTAATACATTAACCAACAAAATTTAACTGTGCTTGTATAAGGGGAATGCGGAAACCTTATGTTAACACCACTAACATAGCCATAAAACTTGAATTTCACTCTTTCGGACACACTTACCAAGACCTCAACCACCAGATGTCATACAGATGTCTCAGCTTTACCTGTGAACAAACAAAAGCACAACATGGACACCATTTGTGTCCTCAAAAACATTTGCCAAAAATAGAATAATAGAATTTAGGCATCTAAAATATACTGAGGGAATTCATTTTCATTACACACACTTTCTATTCCGGGAGGACTTGCACTTTTTTAAATGTTGAATAATAAAACGTCTTTCCAAAAACAAAAGGGATTCTATTAGGATAAATTTCTGATTATATACATGTGACTGCAATATTTAAATTTGTATCTTTCTCATAATTTTTCATAATAATGCTAATGAAGTTTTACATTCAAAATTAAGATCTATGAGTAGATCATATCTATAAAATTTGATTAGATAAACATATTATTTATTAATTGTTCATAACACATAAGTTTCTTGTAATCATTGAAGTAATTCCTTGATTATTACAACAAAAATTAATTATCAAAGAGCAGACATTGTAAAATGCAAATATTCTAATTTAATTGTAATCTACAAAAAACACGCGAATTCCTTACACCAATGAAAGTGCCTTTACATGACCTGAAAGTCTTTAAACATAATGTAAAATTAATCAAGACAGCATATGGCGTCTAGATTAGAAAACGGTATCTACAATATTTTTTGTCTGACATAGGTTGTCATTCAGAATTTCTTAAAATACACTGTTTGCGTACATGTGCAAACAAACTGGCAACCAAGATACTTATTTGTTAATGTTACTGACTTTAAAAAAAACTACTTTATATTTACGTTACTCAAATAATCAATGTTGGATAATTCATAATAATTTACTATAATTTCAAAGCTATCAAAAGTTATAAACACTCACGTGCATCAAAAATGTACAGCAGGCGCCAGACGTTGACGTCAGCTGTTGAACATTTCCATCGTAAAATGAGTCATCGGTTTGAAATACCGAGATCCCATGTAGAATGAACGTTTACTTTACTGCGTATTAAATTGAATAGAACGAAACCATAAATCCTTGCTTTAAATTACTGCCATGAAAATTTGTTTTAGTTTATTATCGAAAATGTTGTTGAAGAATGTCCTTAAGATATTGCACTAAGATGAAAAATATTAGTATAATCTATTGTATTAATATATACCAACTGTCTAAAATGATGTCCAAAGGGGTTCCATATTCTCTACTTTTTCCTAACTTTGTTAGAAGCCATGTGTTTCTACAGGGCCATTTCGACTTTACCTCGTCTGCAAAAGCGGCTTGCACTCTCGGACGTTGAGAATAAAGTGCCGACTGACAACTTGACAGCGCTTGGTAACGAACTTTAGAGTATATATATATATATATATATACAAGAATCTATGTGTTACTACGAATATTATATATTAATTTTTATTGGATGATAATTCACAAATTAAATACTTTAAAATACAGCTGTTTTATTTTTATTTTATTGAACTAAATGTAACTAGGAAAAAAAATACGTTACAATATTTTTTAAGTAACGCAAAATTACATGTGGTATTCATATTGGATTTGACATCATATGTCAATAACAACTTTTTCAGTGTAGTCACTACTTTCTACTTGTGAAACAAATACGATAGGCAAACTACTTAGCCATCTTTAAAATTTTGTAAAGTTACAAGTTTAGTACGGGATCTTTCTTTTTCTAAATGAAAACATTTAAATAAATATAACTGGAATTAAAGATTAAATGTCACTCACGTGCCGAGGTACAGTTCAATAAAAAAAAATTGAACTTTTAGACTATAACCATATAATACCAGATGTGGACTATTCCATATACATCTGCGATGCACGCAACAGGAAACATACCATTACGACTGAATTTAACGCTGGAATTATAAAAGATCTTCTGAACAAAATATTATCTAACCAAACCAAATCTCCATTAAGTATGTCCTATTATTTTCTTGTATTTTAAATCTCAAACTAAATTTTCATTTCAATAGTATTTATGGTATTGATGATATTGCACTACGAGGAAAGCATTAATAAAATTTATCTAATTAATTATACCAACTGTTTTAATGATGAAGGGACTTCTATCTTCTTCGGCCTGCAGGAATCAACTAACTCGCTAAAGGTGGAATACAAAATAAAATCATCACCCAACAGCTGCCAGGAACCACATTCAGACACGAAGTTTAAATTAATTAAAACTTTCTTACGGACCGTATTGCAGGTCATGTGCCTGGATACCATTTTGACCTTTCTACGCTGCGGATAGCAGCTTACCTGTTCAAATGCTGATAGAAAAGTGACACGAAATGACAGACTGACGATTCTTATTATAGAAACTTAGACCTCTAAAGCGAAGGAGCGCATATCCCATTATATATTTTATGAATTATTTTAAGTGATCAGATATTTATAAATTATATTTTTAACTTATTGAAACATTATATTAGATTAATAAGGAAAGTGTAACTGAGTAAAAAAAATACGTTACAGACTGACTCATAAAGTTTGACATTGAACCTTCGTCTAGTAAAGCACGGCATTGTATTAACTGCCCTTGACTGTTTAAACGTAAATTTCAACAGTGGCCAGCAATACCTGTTTAAATGATCTGGCCCAGTGAAGCGTTATTAAAGGATTCACAAATTCTTGCTCAGGTACCTGGGACTTGTCAGACTCCGCTTTGTTGTTTGTACCCTGTTGGACACTGTTTAAATTCAATGCTTTACCGTTTATGTGTAACAAAGAGTGGTGCTTGGCGCCACAATATTTACAATTACTTGCTCTACAGTCCCTTTGATAGTGACCCGGCCGTAGACAGTTGCTACATAATTTATGTTTTTAATCTCTTCGTGACATTTTAAGAAGTTTGTCACATTTAAAATTTAAGTGAACTGATTTGGACTCTACAGATATAGATAATTTATATAAACCAAATTTAATATTAACCAAAAAAGACCATCCGCACGAACAATAGATACATCTGAAACGGCAAAACTAGCGCCGATGAAGGTTTATTTAAATGCAATATAGGAAATTCACCATCGGTACCATTAATAATTGAACATAACAGCATATCATTATGCATGCATCTATAGAACTGTTGGTTCCTATAGCTTTAGCTTCTGAGCATATAAAAGAATTTAAGATTGTGATTTTCTTGAAAAAACTGGGAACTGTTTAATAGATCTAACATTCCATTACTAAGATTTAACACTGTCCTTAAAAACTATGATGCAATTGGAAGAGATATTGCTAAAAGAGGAAGCTGTGTTAAAACAATTTGTATGTCAAATAGTGTTAAATATAATAATGATAAAATTTTAGTTGCAGAAATCATTTTTATTTCATTTGGTGGACGTAACTTAAAAATTGTTATAAAACATATTTTATGTACAGTTTATTCTTTGAAATTGAAATGAAAAGTAGATTATACAGGACGGGAAGACAAATTTGCAATGCAACTGTTGCAAGTTATGAGAATAGAAATAGCATTAGACAGAAAGCAATAAATAGAGGTAGCATTGACGTTAGTAGTAAGCTGCTGCCCAGACGCCGATGAGGTAGCAGCTCACGTATTCCGACCACCGCCTTGGGCGATCAAAGGTGGGCAGCGGAACGGTGACGTCCTGAGGGAGTTCTCCAGTTATGCGGGGTGCCGAGAAATGGGTACACAAGTGAAGTCGTCGGGGATGCACATCCGTCAGTCCTGTTTAGACGAGCTACCTGACGATGGAGTGGCCTGTGGCGAGTAGCCAGTCCTGTTAGGCGAAAACCACAGGCCAGTGGACCCAGGATCCGGAATACTGTGTAATAGGAGGACAGCTGAGGGGAAGATCCGGGAAACTGCCCACTGCAAAAAATCAAGAGGATTCCAGGAGCAGGTCTTTTGCGATCCAGTCCTACAAATTTATATATTTATTTATTAATTAAGAAGATCAACCGATAGAAACATCACAATAACTCAAGAAACAACATCTACAAGCCGAAAAACTCTCGAGTTACAAGGCATTTTTAACGACGCTGAGAGTGTCGTGTCCAGCTACTGCGGACTGCGGTCTTTAGTAGTATTCTTATTCCTGACTTCGTAGAGTAAACATCGCGCTGCACTGCGAATCAGACATCATCATTAGTTTAAATAAAAGTGCTTTGATAATAAAAGTGCTTTGACTAACAAAAATATCAAATAGCGACGGCAATCACAAACTAAAGTGTACACAGGAGTGTACACCAACAACATTGAACCACTACTACCGACGTCAACAGGCCTTTTAAGGGTTAACACCACGATCACCAACACCAACGGCAACGAATAAGAGCAACAATACAAATATCAGACCATGAGGAAATGGAGACACAAACGACCAACATCCGAACCGGAATTAGAACCAACAGGAAGCAAACGACAACGGACGACACCTACAGCACCAACTGCACCTACACCAAGCTATGCCGCTGCTGCGACAGCTACAGGACCATCAACGCCTGCAGGACCTCCTTCCACCAGGACGACAACCACAGGTAACGTACAATCACATAAGAGCACCGAACGAATACCTCTAATTTTTATTGACACCTTCCCTAACTTTATTTCGCACGCCACAAACATTAACGAACTAATAAAAAAGAACATAGACATTAAAGCTTACGGACTAGGTGCACGTATTTACCCCACAGACGTCAACAAATACAGACTGATACAAGACTATTTAAAGAGACACGCGATTGAATACTTCACGTACACATTAAAATCAGAAAGAGAACTTAAGGTAGTTATTAAATGACTTGCCAACTACATCACAGACACTGACTTAAAGGACGAACTCACAGACAGGGGCTACCCCGTAACATACATAACTAAACTACAAGCCAAAGACAAGACATACTGCAACACATTTTTCGTCACGTTAAAAAATCAAGAGATCTCACGCTCAATATACGACATAGATACTTTACTATACTGCACACGGATAAAAGTCACAGCTTACGAGACACCACAGACAATCGCACAGTGCTATTCCTGCCAGCGCTTTGGGCATTCAAGCACGAATTGTGGCTACACGCCACAATTTGTTAAATGTGGCAGGTTGCACAGACTATCTGACTGCAGAAAAAGACCTGAGGATGCACCAACTTGCGCTAACTGCAACGGACAACACCCCATGACCTATCGAAACTGTACAGCATACAAGGACGCACTACGCAAAAAGAACATGACAGCATCGACGCCATCAGCACCAAAACTACAAGTACCTACAACCACTGACTCTGACAACGACGCACAAGAGGGGTGGACAAAAACAAAACAAGGACGACACACACAACCTCAACCTACATTTACACCATCTGTTCCTGGAACACAAAACAAACCAGAACCAGAACCCGAACTCACAATTAAAACCCCATCCAATCCACCCACTTCACGCTTTTTCAAGACATAGACATCTTCGGACGAAAGCAGTTCAGAAGACGAACACACCAAAAAAAGAAGACAAGAAAGACGAGACACAAAAAACACAACAAACAACACAAACAAGACTTTCTTAAAACACAACCCACAGAAACCGCACCAGAACCAACCACACGCATACACAAGAACAAAAAACCAACTACAACACCTACACAAAACACTTTTACACAAAGCACCTCTACACCCACACCAACTACATCTACACACACAGAAAAAACAACACCATCACTCACCAAAATTTTACACAAGGTACTTCACTGGTTACCACGATTAATCTCCGCCTACACAGCTGGAGAATTCATACTTACACTGTGCCTCACCGCTATCACCGACACCCTATCACAGAACGATGACTAATACGACTAACATAAGACGCGACTTCACAATCATCTTCTGGAACGCAAACGGTGTCACGAACAAAATGGCAGAACTTAGGCACTTTTTACGACATCATGACATAGACATTGCGCCCCTAGGAAAGACAAAACTAACACCACGCAAACGACTAAACGTCACAGGATATCAGATATACAGGACTGACCGACAACTACCACCAGGACAAAACGCCCACGGAGGAGTCGCCACACTAGTACATAAATGTATCATACACAAAGCACTCGACGCACTACATACAAACATGGACGCAAACGGAATACAAATCAAAACAGACAACAAACTACTAAACCTCTACTCAATTTACAATAGCCCCTCCAGAGGACCACTAGACGCACACGACATCAACATTCTACTAAACGGAAACACACCCACACTAATATCAGGCGACTTCAACGCAAAACACGAAACTTGGGGCTCGACTACACATAACCAAAACGGACAAATACTATACGAACACGCAACTAACAATAATTACGAAGTAATTGGACCAGATGAACCTATACGCATCCCGCCCAACCCCGACCACCCTCCAGCAATCCTAGACATTTCCATCATCAAAAACATTCCTTACCCTATATCTAGCGAGGTTATCCAGAACCTTAGTTCAGATCACCTCGCTATCCTAATCACACTAAACACAAACACCCACAGAACAAACAGACGCACAACAAAAACATACTCTGACAAAAACAAATTTAACGAATACCTACAAAGACGAATACCCACAGACAGACGCCCCATACAGACGACTGACGACATAGAGACAGCAGTCACTGAGATTACGACAATCATACAGGACGCCAAAAAATACAGCACCATCACAAAACACATCAAACAACTACCCACACACGTACAAGACGCGATACGAGAGAAACGACGCCTTGTAAAACGCTACCAACTAACAAGAGATCCCACAGTAAAGACACAACTTAATACACAACAGAGACTTGTAAAACAGATACTTGACCAACACTACACAGACGCATGGACGTCACACGTACAACAAACACTCGACAAACACGGAAATTTGTACAAACTAAACAAAGCACTCAAAACACGCAACAATCCTACCATTACACCCCTACACAACAATCACGGCATTCCCCTGTACGGCTCCCAGGAACGTGCAGAGGAATTCGCACGCACACTACAAGACACTTTCACACCCAACCCAATAACTAATCACAAATTCACAAAAGTAATCGAACAAACAGTCAAACACATACTACAACACACACAAACCACAAACACACCTAACACGATACCAATCTTTACAAACAAAGAGGTAGCTACGACAATACTAGCACAAAACAAAAACAAAGCACCCGGACCAGACAACATAACAAACGCCGACTTACAAAACATTAGCAGGTCGACACTAAACTACATCACCGACATATACAATGCAATCACAAGAAAACTACACTACCCCACACAGTGGAAACCAACAACAGTAGTAATGATCCCTAAACCACACAAGACACGAACCGACCCACACAACTACCGACCAATCTCACTACTCAACACCATGGCCAAAGTTTTCGACAGACTACTGCTGCCACACCTACAACAACACCTACACGTTCGAAACGAACAATTTGGTTTCAGACAAAACCACAGCACCACACAACAAATCATTAAAGTCATTGACACAATTGCCGAACACTACAACAAAGCATACACCACAGCAGCAGTAGCCATAGACATCAAAAACGCATTTGACAAGGCTTACTATACAAACTAGCAATACAACACCAAATTCCAATACACTACTTGAAACTGTTGCACAACTACCTGAATGGAAGACAAATCCAAGTAAGAGTAGAAGACACCACCTCATCCATCACTGACATCACAGCCGGAGTTCCGCAAGGAGGTCGTCTCTCCGCGGAGCTCTTTAACGCCTACATACACGACATACCCTGCAGACCACGAACAACATGTACACTATACGCTGACGATACACTGTACATGACCCACGCCCCACAACAAACAGCTGCCACCAAAAGACTGCAACAACAACTCGACGAACTACCGGACTGGTTTGACAAATGGAGAATGGCACTGAACTTGACGAAAACTGAAGTGATCCTTTTCTCCAGACATCAACCAAAACCCCACAACTCACTTACACTAAGACACCACAAACTAGACTGGAAACAGACAATTAAGTATGTAGGAGTATACATAGACACAGAAGTACTTTTTAATCAATACCTCACACACACACTAAACAAAGCCAGACAAATCAAGGGGCTCCTACATCCAGTACTCACTCATCACAGTAAAATCCCACTTAACACACCACTCACCATATACAAGCAGTACATACGTCCAATAGTAACATACGCCTCCGAAGCATGGTACACTTACCTCAGCCAAACCAACATCACATGAACAGAATCACTACAAAACACTACACTCAGACTCATAACAGGAGCCCCTTGGTTCATACGAAACGAAAACATAAGACACGACCTCCACATGAACACACTTACACACTACATTAAAACACTAGCAACCAACACATACGGAAAACTTGACACCTCAACACTACCGTCGCACAGGGGCATAGCTTCGACACAAGGGACAAGACAAGCATGCAAAAAACGACCACGACGAATCTTGGATGATGCCTAAGATGTCTAAGAAGTAAACAAAAACAAGAAGAAACACCAACACAAATCACTCAAACCTACAACAAACAGAAGAACAAAGAACCATGTTAAAACAACCAAAAAAAAAATGTATATATGTACACTATTTTACGTATTTAGACCTATATTGTACTCACACTATTTTAAAATTAGTTAAAAAAAAAAAAGATAATAATAATAATAGAAATTAAAAAAAAAATATGTACACTACTTTATCTCTTTATTATTTACATCTATAACATATATAACACACCACACACACCCACACAAAAGAAAATATCCATACCAACACCAACAATAATAATCACAACCATACATAATAACCCCTCACAAACAGATATAACATAAAACACGAACACAACACAATCATCAGTATACAGTTAACACTGATCACCGTCGACTCTGAGAGAGTCGCACCAGACAAGACACGGACATACGCTTCTGAAGCCTGGTACACATACATAAGCCACACCAACACACAAAAACTGGAAGCACTACAAAACAACATACTCCGACTCATCACAGGAGCCCCATGGTTCATACGAAACGAAAACTTAAGACACGACCTACAAATACAAACTCTCCAACAACACATCAGACAACTAGCCGCAAACACATATCAAAACCTCGACGACTCCACACAACTTTCTCACAGAAACATCGCAAACACCCATGGGACTCAACAACAACGCAAGAAACGACCAAGGCGAATACTTGAAGATGACTAACCCAACCTAGAACATTATAAACACCGCATCAACACAAACCAAACACACTCCAACATTTACACCGACACAATATATCTGTGCTCACCTATTAAAAAAAAAAATTGTGTATATTTATGTATATATTTATGTTTATATTTATGTTTATTTATGTATATTTGTATTTGTATCTGTCCTGATGAGGGGGTTGTCGTGAGGAACCATTCCGTCGAAGGTCTTCCTTGCAGCTGCCTTGATGAATTCCACCATCGTTGGGAGGTTGACGTCGTTCCTCACGTACCATGGGGCGTCGAGTGCCATGCGCAGGTTCTTCGATTGGACGGATTGCAACCTCTTGATGTGGGGCCTGGCTGCGTAGCCCCACGCTGCCGATGCGTAGGTCAGAGTCGGTCTGATGATGGTCTTGTAGAGTCTGATCTTGTTGGCGATGTCAAGCTGACTTCTTCTGTTGAGTAGTGGGTACAGGCTGGCTGCTGCTGGATCTGGAGGCAGTGTTGGCGAAGTGGGTTTCCCAGGTGAGTCTTCGGTCGATGGTTACTCCCAAGTACTTGGCCTGAGTCTTCCATGGAATGGCCTCGTTGAAGATCTCGATGCCCTTGTCAGGAGCATTGCGCTGCACTTGTCCGGGTTGACGTTGATCAGCCAGATTCGGAACCATCTCTCCTAGGCGGTGGCGGCTTCCTGAAGTCTTCTGCCCTGGGGCTAGTGATCTGGTAGCTACAGCGGTGTCGTTGGCGTAGAGAGACAGGTGGATGTCGCTAATCTTCGACACGTCGCGCGTGAACAGCGAGTAGAGCAGTGGTGAAAGAAGCGAGCCCTGAAGCACTCCGGCTTGCATCTGTCGGGCTGAGGAACTGGAGCTGCCTATCTTCACTCGAAATCTTCTTCGGTCCAGCAACGATGCAATGAGCCTTGCCAGTCCTTGGTGGTAGTCCAACACCAGCAGCTTGTAGAGCAGTCCCTGATGCCACACTCGGTCGAAGGCCTTGGAAACATCAAGGAAGATGACGCTGGATGACTGCCTACTGTTGAACCCATCGGTGGCGAACTCCACGAGACGCAGGACCTGATGAACGGTTGAGTGGCCGGATCTAAAAGCGAACTTTTCGTTGGGGATGCCCCCTCGGTCTTTGACTTCGTCCCGTAGCCGTCGAAGTACGACACCCTCCGCTATCTTGCCGAGAACCGGTAGGAGACTGATGGAGCGGTAGTTCTGCGGGAAGGTCGCAGACTACCCAGGCTTCTGTAACAAAATTACATCTGCGCACTTCCAGGGTGTAAGGAAATGGCGCAGAAGTAATATGGCGTTAAGTATGACCAGTAGCATGGCTTTCACTCTTACCGGAATTAGTTTGACGGCTTTGGCTGAGATGCCGTCGGGACCTGGTGCCTTCTGGATTTTCACTCTTCTGATGAGCTTCCTCACCTCTTGCGGAATCACGTGGAGCAGGTGCTGGTCGTCTTCGTCTTCATCTAGGCAGGCTCAGACAGCTCTGTTGACTCTCTCTACCCAGTCAAGATCGGTTTCGGCGTAGTTCAGGGTGAACTGTTGTTCCAGATGGTCTGCAAAAGCTTCGGTCTTGTCCTCTTCTGTGTAGACCATCCCATTTTCTCCGTGAATTGGCGGCATTGGTGCTGACTTCCTCTCCAGGATCTTCACCATCCTTCAGAGTGACTGGTTGTTCTTCTAGGGCCTCGATCTTTCTTCTCCACTGCTCGTTCCGGTGTTCCTGCAATGAGATGCTTACCTGGGTACGTAGGTCGTAATAGGCGTCCCTGTCTTCTGGGTCCCATAAACGCTAGTAGTTCTTCCTGGCACGGTTCTTCTCCCTGATGAGCTGCCTGGTGTCGTCTGGGATCTGCTGGTGCTGTCTACGTACCATCGGTGTCTTGGTCGCCGCGTCCATGGATGACAGGATGGTTCTGGTCAGTAGGTCTACTGCTGCATCCACTTCGTCTGCTGTGTTGAGAGATGGGATCGGTGGGATAGTCTCCTGGAGGTGGTCCGTGAATGCTGCCCAGCAGATGGTCTTCTTTGGTCGCTCCTCCTCTTCGGTGAAGTCTTCGTCCACGCACAGTAGCACTAGGTAGTGTTCGGAGTCCAATTTGTTGACTGCGTTGAGCTGGACTGGCAACGCTAGGTCTTTGATGACTACGATGTCTAGGATGTTGGGCCATCTGTTGTGGCAGTAGTGGGTTGGCTCGGCTGGTCCCTCGACTGCTGCTTGTCTGGTGTCCGCGTAGTTCCGTAGGTTTCTTCCGTTCTAGTTGGCCATCCTGCTGTTCCAGGTCGGATGCTTCGCATTGAGGTCTCCAGCCAGGATTGTTGGTGTCCCGATGAGTAGGACGGTGTCCAGGTCCCCTTCTTGGATGGGTCTGGCTGTCGGGTTGTAACCTGAAACAAAGCGTATCGTACCTGCAGACGCTGTCCTAACCTCCACGGCGGTGGCCTCCAGGTGCAGTAGATCACCGGTGTTGACGCTGTAGTGGTCGATCCCAGGCTTGATGTAGATGGCGGTTCCACCTCCTCTTCGGTTTTGTTTTCCAGTAGCAAACGTAGGTTGCTATTCTTGGGTTGTCGGCTTCTCGGAAGTCGGTCTCGTTCACTATCACAATGTCCAGGTTGTACCTCTCTGCAAACTCTGTGAACTGGAGCTTCTTCGCTAGGAGCCCGTTGGCGTTTCAGAACGCTACCTGTAGGGATAAAGGTTTTCGTTTGTTAGCTATAAACTTATCTAAGGTTTAAAGATGGCTACGATGTCTGGCAAACAGCTGAACCGTGCTGTCAGGATTTCCCCCGTTGTCTTGGCTCCGGTAAGGGCAGCGGTGATCTTCTTGATGACCTTGGTGATCTTTCTTAAGTCCCTGGTAGACAGAATGGCCATCAGCACTGAACAGACTAAGAATTTGTAGTTGACTATATCAGAGTACGCAAGCTGGAAATAGAACAAACCAAAGAATATCGAGAAATTCCAACTAAGTTTTTGTGCTACCTAAAACTCTGTACTTTCATTGGTTAAACTAAAATTTAGAGATTCTTTTACAATCAAGAATCGAAAAACGCATTTCATTGGTTAAAGACATCATTAACTTTTTTCAACACAGGAAGAATAGGAAATGGAAATGTATAAATGAAAATGCAAATTCTGCAGAAGCCATTCCTTGTGCTCACCATAGCCTAGGAATCCTCTCCTTGCAGTGCTCCCCATAGCCTGCAAATAACCTTCCAGGCAGCGCTCTTTATAGCCTGCTATAATTCTAAACGGAGCGCTTATTATAACCTGCAACGTTACGCTGTTCGTCGCCGTACCTGGGGCCGTCATAATAGTTCATTGGTCTAAATCAAACAAACTACGTATGGGTAGTAGGCCTCGTTTTGCACATAAAGCAGCCGGAAAACAAGCGCAGAATGCCTTTCGACGTACAATCCGTTCCATACGACCGCATCCAGGCTTCTGTCTCCGCTACCGCCGTCGGCGAAGGAAATCATTCTATCTACTACAAACACATCTCGAGAAGTAGATTACTGTAATGTCGTTGACTGCATCTGCCAGGTCTACCTCCGGGACAACACCCCCCGTAGAGTTTGACGGAGCCGTACTCTACTAGACCTGGGGCACCACGTCCACGACGTCTGCCGAAGTGTACCGAAGATCACCGAAGACGCCTGGGCCTTCCAAACCTGTAATTAGTCGCTATTCACCACCGTTCAAGTTATTATTGGACTTCACAATTCAATTCCGAAGGCTTCCGAGGAGTTCCGAAGACAACCGAAGACTTCCGAACCCTCCATACTTGTAAATATTGTAAATTAGTGATTTTTTAATTTCAATTTATAACTCTTGTGACAACATTGTGACAAAAGGAAGAAACGGAACCTTCCGAACAATCCCGAAAACCATCGAAGCCGTTTTCGCCGCCTTCAAACTATATAGATATTCATTTAATAAGTGTTTGAGTTTATTTTGGTGTTCACAAGCAAGCATCAAGCTTCCGAAGAGTTCTGAAGATAACCGAAGACCGAACAACTTCAAGAATTAATATCAGTCAATTTCACTTTAATTTTATGTATCTTTTGGAACTTATAATTATTTTTGTTTATGTTATTAAACAATTAATCAAGTCAAGCCTACTTGCTTTAAGACGCCTCCCACTCGAACGACAACAAGTGGCGTCCAACGTGATTGGATCGTCTTCAAAGAAGATTTTGCAAACAGCGCGCTTGTAAGAACCATCATCACGCCCGAGACGAGGAGTCAAACCACATCGAACGTCCAGACGGACACCAACCAGCCGCCTCCAACTCAAAAGGGACTGTAACAACGCAGTGGCGCTCAACAAACACTTACCGACAAAATTGTCACAATAGAGACGCCTGTGGAAGACCTGTACCACGTCCCCACAGCCACCACCGAAACAGAAAAACCGACATTCCCTAGCACCCTTCTGGAGGATCCCGCAGACTTCCTTGAATAGATGGAAGCAATAAATGCGGATGTACCCACAATAACCGTCTATTCCGAGGCAAAACAGCCACCTGGTGGGAAGCATACGCCGTGTTCCAACCCACCTACAGCGAATTCAAAAGGTTTTTCCTGGACAAGTACGACAGTCCAACCATTCGAGCCAGAATAACCTCCGATTACTATGGACAGAAGCAGACGGCGTCTCAACCAGTAACCGCCTTCCTGGGCACGAAGATACAACAAGCCCACCGCCTAAAACTGGACACCAACCGAGACATACAGCTGTTCACAGACTTCCTCTTACCGACACTGAGGACGCCGATCCAGTGTCACATACCGACGACATTATGGAAAATGGTCAGCCGCTTCACGAGAATCGAGGAAAACTTATAAGAGGCAACAGTAAAGACAACCAACCTTACATCAGCTACCAGACGTCCAACCACAGCAGAACAACTACCAAGGTGCCGTCTCTGCCCTCAAAGACACTGGCACCGAGACTGCCCGACCAGAAACTCGGGATACGACACTCCGGCCGAGCTGCGCCAGCACACCGCCCGCCCGGACCAAACGAACTGGCGCGATTAAACATTATCCACGATGACCTACTATCCAAGATCCCCGTCACATACAAAAGAAAACCCTCAACGCACTCTTAGACACGGGAGCATTGGCGTGCATGATTAGGGAAGCTCGAATACCCGCAAGCTCACGGGTAGAACCCTGCCATGCCTCCGCCTATCTATCCGAAGCAGGAACTGAAATGGCAATAAGAGACAAGTTCCGCACACCATTCACCCTCGGGAAAGTGACGGACCACGAAACTTTTCTGGTAGTAGCCAATCTTGCAGAAGAGGTCATCCTGGGACAATCCTGGCTCCGACGCCGAAAGGCAGTCATGTACCACGAGCGAGGATCCGTACATTTTGGAACACACAATTACCAGACACTGCACTGGAACAGAAGGACGATACCCATCTCCGCCAACAGGCCACCCTCACAAACCACAATTCACCAGTTCCCAGACAAGTTCCAACCCACATTTTGCGGACTCCTGGAGGAGTTCCACTCCGTTTTCAACGGACCAACACAGCCAATCACCACTGCCAGCACCAGCCACACGATACGGACCAATCCGCACACACCTTTCCAATTGCCGCCGTATCGGTACTCCCCACAGAAGAAACTCATCATCGCCGCCGAAATAGAGGACATGCTGGCTAGCCGAATCATCGAACCCAGTACCTCGGCCTACAACTCTCCTATAGTAATCGTGGAGAAAAAGGATGGCAAATCACGATTTTGCGTCGAATATCGGAGACTCAACTCCATTACCAAAGATGAAAGCTCAAACTTACTAATCATTCACGTAGCACTACGAGACCTTGGCATGGCATCCGTTTTCACCACCCACGATCTCAAATCATGATACTGGCAAGTACCACTCGACCCCGAGTTCAAACCTCTCACGGCATTTACCACGCCCGATGGAGCTAGTTACCAATTCCGTGTTATGCCATTTGGACTGAAAAATGCCCCAGCCAGTTTTCAGAAGCTAATGACTACCTTCGCAAATTCGTGCTCGTATACCTGGGCGACTTAATAATTTATTCCAACAACTGGGAAGAGCATCTACAACACATCCGACTCGTCAAAGAGAGGCTTGAACAACACAGGCTACACATGGCTTTAGAGATGTAGTTTTGAAGTACAAA
This sequence comes from Platerodrilus igneus, assembly GCA_036346225.1. Lineage (NCBI taxonomy): Eukaryota > Metazoa > Arthropoda > Insecta > Coleoptera > Lycidae > Platerodrilus > Platerodrilus igneus. Next base: position 233,520 of record JARFIW010001591.1, read on the forward strand.
ACCTTGAATACCTAGGCCACGTCATAACCGCCCAAGGTAACCAGCCCATACCAAAACACGTGGAACAAATTCAGAAGGCAAATCAACCCACGAACCGACGACAGCTAAGGTCCTTCCTCGGCCTTACCAATTGGCTCCGGAACTATATACCGCGGTGTGCAGACCTCCAAGCACCGCTAACCAACTTACTCTAAACCAATCAACGCTTCCAGTAAACTACAGAAACTGAGCAAGCCATCCAACAGGCCAGTAGCCAGCCATTAAAACTCCACCGACCAGATTTTAACAAACCTTTCATTTTACAAACCGACGCCAGCAGAACAGGCATAGCAGCAGTCCTCTACCAAGAAATACAAGGGTCCCGAAACATCGTCAGCTACCCCAGCGTCAAGCTCAATCAAGTCGAAAGAAACTACCACGTGAATGAGCAAGAATGTTTGGCAGTAATCTGGGCCGTTAAAAAGTACTGACCTTACTTAGAAGATAAGCCCTTTACACTCCGCACGGACAGCCGCGCGCTGCTATGGTTGAACAAACCCAAAGACGTTTTTCAACACAAGAAGGATAGCAACCAGAACTGTATAAATATAATTTCGAATTCTGCAGAAAACATCCTGGTGCTCACCATAGCCTGGGATTCTGCTCCTCTACATCGCTCTCCATAGCCTATAGGACCTTTCCAAGCAGCGCTCCCCATAGCCTACTAAATCCTAACGCAGTGCTTATCATAGCCTGTGTCCTGTACGAACGTTTCACTGTCCACCGCCGTACCTGGAGGCCGTCATAATAATTGGTTAATATCAATACAACAAACTACGTATGGGTAGTAAGCTTCGTACTGCACATCAAGCGGCCCGCAAACACGAACAGAACGCTCTTCGACGCGCGATCCGTTCCATGCGATCGCATTTTAGGCGTCTCTCTCCGCTACCGCCGTCGCCGAAGGCAGCTATTCAATATACGCCAAACATATCCCGAGAGGTAGATTATTGTAATGACAACGACTGCAGCTGCCAGGTCTATCTCTGGGACATCACCCCAGTAGAGTTCGACGGAGCCGTGCCCTACTAAACCTGGGGCGTCACGTCCACGACGTCTGCCGAAGTATATCGAAGATCACCGAAGACGTCTGGGCCCTCCAAACCTGCAATTAATCGCTATCACCACCGCTCCAGTTATTATTGGACTTCACGGTTCAAGTCCGAAGCCTCCCGAGGAGTTACGAAGACAATCGAAGACTTCTAAACCCTCCATACTTGTAAATATTGCATATTAGTAATTTTTAATTTCAAATATTTGCTACTTACGTTATTATTGAGCTTTACTATTCAATTCTGAAGCCTTCCGAGGGGTTCCAAAGACAACCGAAGACTCCCGAACCTTTCATACTTGTAAATATTGTAAAGTAATAGTTTTAAATTTCAAAACACAACTCTTTGGGACAACACGAAGCATCCCTAAGAGTTCCGAAGACCACCGAAGTCGTCTTCACCGCCTTCAAGCCCTATAGACATCAAGTATACAAGTGTTTGTGTTCATTTTGGTGTTCACAAACAAGCATCAGGCTTCCGAAGAGCTCTGAAGATAACTGAAGACTTCCGAACTACTCCAGGAATCAAACTCGGTCCATTTCACTTTAATTTCATGTATTTTTTTGGAACTTATAATTATTATACTTCTGTTATTAAACGATTAACTAAGCCAAGACTACTTGCTTTAAGACGCCGCCCCCTTTGAACGATAACAAGTGGCGTCCAACATGTCTGGGCCGTCTTCAAAGAAGATTTTGCAAACATCGCGCTTGCAAGAACCATCAGCATGCCCGAGACGAGGAGTCAAACCACGTCTAACGTCCAGCCGGACACCAACCAGCCGCTTCCGATCCAAGAGGCCACCCAACCACTAACAGTTCTGGGACTGCAACAACCCAGTGCGCTCAACAAATACAACCAACCGACAGAATGGTCACAATAAAAACGCTCGTGGAAGACCTGTACCACGTCACCACAGGCACCTCCGAAACAGAAAAACAGACATTTTCTGGCACCCTTCTGGAGGATCCCACAGACTTCCTTGAACAAATGGAAGCAATTAATGCGGATGTACCAACAGCAACCTCTCAATTCCTAGGCCAAGCAGCCACTTGGTGGGAAGCATACACCGTGTTCCAACCCACCTACGGCGAATTCAAAAGGATATTCCTGGACAAGTACAACAATCCAACCATTCAAGCCAGAATAGCCGCCGATTACTATGGACAAAAGCAGACGGCGTCTCAACCAGTGACCGCCTTCCTGGGCACGAAGGTACAACAAGCCCGCCGCTTAAAACTGGACAACAACCGAGACTTACAGCTGTTCACTGTACTCCTCCTACCGACACTGAGGACCCTAACCCAGTGTCACATATCGACGACATTATGGGAATTAGTCAACCGCCTCACGAAAATTGAGGAAAACTTAAGAGACGGCAGTAAAGACAGCCAAACCTACATCAGCTGCCAGACGTCCAATCACCACAGAACACCTACCAAGGTGCCGCTTCTGCCCCCAAAGACACCGACACCGGGATTGCCCGACCAGAAACTCGGGAAACGACACTCCGGCCAAGCTGCGCCAGCATACCGCCCGGCCGGACCAAACGAACTGGCGCGATTAAACATTACCCACGATGACCTACTATCAAGAATCCCCGTCACGATACAAAGAAAACGCTCAACGCACTCCTAGAGACAGGAGCATCGGCGTGCATGATCAGGGAAGATCAAATACTCGCGAGCTCACGGGTAGAACCTTACCCTGCCTGCGTCTACCTAGCCGAAGCAGGGACTGAAATGGCAATAAGAGGAAAATTCCGCACACCATTTACCCTCAGGAAAGTGACGGACCACGAAACTTTTCCAAATGCCGCCGTATCGATACTCCCAAAATAAAACTCATCATCGCCGCCGAGGTAGAGGGTATGCTAGCTAACCGAATCATCGAACCCAACACCTCGGCTTACAACTCTCCTATAGTGATCGTGGAAAAAAAGAATGAGAAACCACGATTTTGCGTCGACTATCAGAGACTCAACTCCATCACCAAGGATGAAAGCTCGAACTTACCAATCATTCATGAAGCACTACGACACCTTGGCCTCAAATCAGGATACTGGCAAGTACCGCTCGACCCCAAGTCCAAACCTCTAACGGCATTCACCACGCCCGATGGGGCCAGTTACCAATTCCGCGTTATGCCGTTTGAACTAAAAAATGCCCCAGCCAGTTTTCAGAAGCTGATGACACAAGAAGTACTAGCAGGCTACCTCCGCAAGTTCATGCTCGTATACCTGAACGACTTAATAATTTACTCTGGCAACTGGGAAGAGCATCTACAACACCGGCTACATCTGGCTTTAGAGAAATGCAGTTTTGGGGTACACACCCTTGAATACCTGGGCCACGTTATAACCGTCGAAGGTAATCAACCCATACCGAAACACGTGGAACAGATCCAGAAGGCAAATGGACCCACCAACCCACGACATCTAAGGTCCTTTCTCGGCCTTACCAATTGGCTCCAAGCACCGCTAACTAACTTACTTCAAACCAATCAACGCTTCCAGTGGACCACCGACACTGAGCAAACCTTCCAAGCCATCCAACAGGCCATCAGCCAGCCATTAAAACTCCACCGACCAGACTTTAACAAACCTTTTATTTTACAAACCGACGCCAGTGTTACGGGCATAGCGGCGGTCCTCTACCAAGAAACCAAAGGGTCCCAAAACATCGTCAGCCACACCAGCGCCAAACTCAATCAAGTGGAGAGAAAATACCACGTGAATGAGCAAGAATGTTTGGCAGTAATCTAGGCCGTTAAGAGGTACCGACCATACTTAGAGGATAAGCCCTTTACCCTCCGCACAGACAACCGTGCGCTGTTGTGCTTAAACAAAACTAAATATACCCGTTCCAAACTCACCCGCTGGGCCCTATTGCTACAGGAATTTTCCTTCGACATCCAACATTGCCCCGGGGCTCAGAATGAGCTACCGGACCATCTTTCACGCCACCCCATCAACAACGATATCCCCGAAGAGGTCACCAGCGAAAACCGCCTGCTACCCCCAAACAACCCGAGCAATCTCCAGGCCAACTACGTGGCTCTAGTGGACTTGCCCGAACGAATACAAACTGCGCAACGGAACAGCGAAGTCATTGGACGGATGACCCAAGAATGGCTCCTTGTACAGCAAAGAGGTCCCCAAAATATGCACGAACACAAAATCCTACAAAACTTCGTACTCGAAAATAGATATATCTGGCGATGCAACCCTAAACAGAACCGGCTCCTGGTGCCCCGATGCACAGATCGACGTCTTGCACGCTTTCCATGATCTGGCTGGACATCCAGGCTCCGACGAAACTTACCGCGTCCTCGGCAAGATATACTTCTGGCCCAAGGTCGGTGACGCGGTAAGACGATATGTAAATCAATGCTGGACCTGTGCTGCTACGAAAAGGGGACCGTATCAGCAAAAAGCACCCCTCCGACCACATCTACCCGTCCGACCATGGGAGGTCATATCTGTCGACACCATGGGGCCATACATAACTTCACGCCAGAACCCGTCAGCCACTCTCATCAACTTGCTCAAGAACGAGATCATCTTCCGGTATGGATACCCAAGAGTGATCCTTACCGACAACGGGTTCCAATACGTATCTAGACGATGGAACCGAACAATGGACAAATGGGGTTGTCACTACTGCACTACGCCAATCTTCCACCCACAAGCAAACCCTGTGAAACGAACCTTTGCAATCCAACACGACGCACGATCCTGAGACCGGAAACTTCCTGAGATTATGTATTTTCTTTGCACCAGGAAGAACGCAGCTACGGGAACTACACCCAGCTATGCCCTACTGGGATACAAACTACCCCGTCCGAGAGATCCCCACCACCTCCAGTGGACAACCAAGGAGAAGCCCGACTACGCCGCTTCAAGGAAAAATATGCCCAAAACGAGGATCCCGCTCTGTTTTCGCTTGGGGACATGGTTATGGTCAGATGTCATCCATCCACCAAAAATCAATTCGAAGCCAAATGGGCTGGACCTCACCCTATCCAGAGAAAAGCCGGACCCAACATCTAGTGAGTCCGGATGGAACGGGGAGACATCAAGATACACTCTAAAGATATATGACCAGCACCCACTAGACCACCACCTCCCCGCATCAACCAAGCTACGCTACACTCTTCAGCGGGGGGGAATGTTAACTTCATGATCACAAGAAAAGCACTGAACCGACTGAGAATTTGCAGTTGACTATATCAGAGTACACGAGCTGGAAATAGAGCAAACCAAAGAATCACGAGCAATTTCAACTAAGTTTTTGTGCTACCCAAAAATCTATACTTTCATTGGTTAAACTAAATTTGGAGATTCTTTTACAATCAAAAACTTGGAAAAACACACTTCATTGGTTAAAGACATTAACGTTTTTCAACGTAGAAAGAATAGCAAATGGAACGGCATAAATATAATTTCAAATTCTGCAGAAGACATTCGTAGTGCTCACCATAGCCTAGGAATCCTCTCTCTTGTAGTGCTCACCATAGCTTGCAAAACCTTCCAAGCAGCGCTCTCCATAGCCGCCACACTTCGAAACGCAGCGCTCACCATAGCCTGCGTACTCTCCGAACGTAACGCTGTCCGCCGCAGTACCTGGAGGCCGTCATAATAGTTCATTGATATAACTATACAACCTGCGTATGGGTAGTAAGACTCTTTCTGTACACCAGGCGAGTCGAAAACAAGCACAGAACGCCCTCCTACGTGGGATCCGTTCAATCCAAACGCACCCAAGGCTTCTGTCGCCTCTGCCACCATCGCCGAAGATCCACACTCAGACTACTTTTACAGCCAGTACGTCCCGAGAAGTGGATTGTTGTAATGTCGTCGATTGTATTTGCCAAGTTTACCTTCGGAACAACACCTCTGTAGAGTTTAACGGAGACATACTCTACGAGGCTTTAGTCACCACGTCCACGACATTGCCGAAGGTTACCGAAGACGTCTGGGCCTCGCAAACCTGTCAATATTTTCTAATCACCACCGTTCAAGTTATTATTGGACTTCATAAATCAAGTCTAAAGCCTTCCAAAGGGTTCCGAAAACAACCGAAGACTTCAGAATCCTCTATACTTGTAAATAGTGTAAAATAGTAGTTTTTAATTTCAAATCATAACTCTTTGTGACAACACGAAACCTTCCGAAGAGTACCGAAGACCACCAAAGCCGCCGCTTTCACCGCCTTCAAGCTATATAGACATTCATTTTATAAGTGTTCGAGTTTATTTTATTTTCACAAGCAAGCACCAAGCCTTCCGAAGATTACCAAAGACTTCCGAACTACTTCAACAACTAAAATTTACTCAATTTTAAGGAATTCACTTTATTTTATGTATTTATGAACTTATAATTATTTTGGTTGTTATACTTATTAAACAAATAATCAAGCCAAGCCTACTTTCTTTAAGACGCCTCCCAATCGAACGATAACACTGGCGTTACAATATACTCGTTCACAACACAAATTTATATATATATATATTCTTATGCTGCCCCCCCCACACTCTTTTTGTTTGTCGTTGCGCGCCTTTTCTTATTAATTTAATGATTTTATACGATGTGCAAATACCTATTTCACGCCACGTATTTTAGCAACGTTTGGTTGGTTAATTAAATCAAAATTGTTTTTAATATGCCTCGACTATATGAACTCTTTCTTCTCAGGGTATCCACCTACTTACCGTGGGTTCAGTGGTAAGTAGATGTGCAATGCCCAACCAAACTGCACTATCTTTTGTTTTAGTACCTTTTTTAGAATTTACTTTTGTATATGCCAAATTTTATGTGATCCACGTAGCCTTGTGCCAAATTAATTAATACCACAAAATTTATGACTTTGACGCTATAATACACCGTACTCACCTGGATTATACGTCGTTACTGGCCTCTCTTAATGCTGGCTCAAAAACCTTTTCGCCGTATGCGCCTTCACAAGGTTTCACTATCACTTTGAACTGCCGTCTAGCCTCCAGGTGTCTTTTCTTTAATTTTGCTGCGCCCAAATCTAAAATAAATATAACCCGAATTTAGAATACCCTTTTTTATTTACTTCCCCTGCGCTAATTCTTCCGTAGTAATTTCTTCTTTGATTTGTACCCTTCCGCCTGCTACTCTTACGCTGCCTTCTAAATTTTCTCCTCTCGTTCTAAATCAATCCAAATCTATCTTCGTTCCTATTTACCGCTCAATGTCCCGCTACACATAAATCCATATCCAAATCAATCCTTATATTTTTCACTCTTATGTTTCTCACTCGATGCCTTCTACCTATATAATCTCGTTCCAATTCAACTTTATCTTCCGCCGGTTTGCTGTCGCACTAATTCCAATATTCACTTTTATTCGTCGCCGCTATTAATTCTTTATACACTGATGCTTCTCTTTTACTCTTCTGTTATAAATCAAACTCTTACAATTCACACATTTATTTAATCTTCCAAAAATATGAACAATTTAGCGCAGTTTCATAAAACACGTCTTTACACAAAAATAATTCGAAATCAACTCCCTTTGTTTACTATCCTAGGTGATAATTACAACATTTTCTTCCTACTCTATTACATATTATATAAAAAAAAACATCCAATAACATTTTATCACTGAGTCCGTGTCACAAATACCTTAAATTTTGTCTTTAGCACTTTCCTATTATACATAATATTCTATCATTGGTCCTAAATGTTTCACAACCCTTCAATCACATTTGAGACTGTTATTACTTATAATTTTGAGATTACATGTTTGTCCAAAAGTTGATTCTAGTAAAATAAAAGCCAAAATAATTCACATATAAACCTGGATCTGCGTGGTTAATAGTGGACAACCATAGACGCATCCGGTTTTCGGTTGGCAAATGTACGTTCAATGGCCTATTAAATTATAACTCAGTATAAAACCTTGAGCACGGTGTATTTTAGCACGTCATCAAGTCATTATAATTTACGTCTTGGCACTTACATTTCAACTAACATTTTAAATACTTTAACGTATGTAAAGTACGGCAAACATACATTTTTACATTACGGGATCTGATATATGGATTATTTTATTTGGCATACACTACCTTCTACGCAAAACCACCCTTAGAACCCTTGTGGCTCCTAATGACATTACAATATATATATATATATATATATATATATATATATATATACCCTATAATTAAATAGATGACTTATATTCTAGTGTTTGCTGAAAGGTTCGAGACTTCTGTAGAATATACTTCGGTTATGCAGATTGAGTGTGCGACGGGTTGCTTAATAGTTCGTAACACTGCCTCCTCTTTAAAACCATTACGTCCCATAACCGTAAAAACATTTTGACGCCAATTCGATGACTGATGACGATATCCGCAACTATCTCCTCTGGTGCATCCACCACGTTGTTGGAAATAACAGTCTACACTCTTTTCTTAGTTTTGATAGGCAACCGGTCGATAACAACAAGCAAGAACCTGGATGTTGGTTCTCTGAAAAATTACTTCTAGCATATTTCGAACTATTCTCCAATCTATGCGATCCAGTCCACAGCCTAGCTTGGGCGCCGCTAGTTTCGTTACTCCATTTTACATTATCTGAGCCTAAAAATTCAGCAAAGCCTTCCATAATTAGATCTCTGCCATGAAGAATTTTTGGTGACCAGATAGTAAACATAACGATTTTTACCCTGAAGGACCAAAGCTTTTCTTACAGTTGGCTTCTGTTGTTCTGAGTTATCCACACATCCAAACTTTTCTTGAAAACAATGGCTATCTCTCTTGACATTTGCAGGTCCTGAGCTACGCAATGTGCAAGGGAAAACTTCTGGTGCTGTAAACAGATGTTGCTGTTTTTCAACAATACCATACACCATACGCCGCCATGAAACTCTCAAAATTTACATTTGGCTCACGATTAATAGCTCTTAGAACACCATTCTCATTACTCGAGTCTTTCTGGTTGTTGCCAACATAAGATGTTAAACGATCAAGGTGTACCACTTTCGGTTTACCACGGGAAGATCTTCTGATCCTGTACACTACATCATTAATTCTTTTTAACACTTCGTTCGGGCCTTCCCATTGTCTTTATAATTTTGGCGACAATCCACGCTTTCTATGTGGATTGTGCAATCACACTAAATCTCCAGGTTAGTAACTACCTTTTGCTCTCGTGCTTTATTGTGATTTCATTCGATCGCTTGCGGCCTAAATATTCTTTCGGACGGTTTCGTACATGCTATTGATCTTTCACGTAGCTTACTCAGGTAATCTTCACCTACGACTTCTTCTCCAGGTTTAAATCCAAACTGAAGATTGCATGGTAGCCGCAATTCACGTCCTAACATCACGCAAGCGGGAGAGTATCCTGTGCTGTCGCGTAAATATTGGTCCCAGTCTTGTTGATGTTCAGAGACAACTTTTGTTCATTCTTTCAATCATTCCATCCGATTGAAGGTGAAGTGACGTGGTTCTAGTCTTCCTGATTCCAAGATGCTTGCAGACGTTCTGAAACAACCCTGATTCGAAATTCCGACTTTGATCGGAGTGTAATTCCAACGGAACTCCAAAGCGACAGAACAACTCCCTCGCTAGTACATCTGCAACCGTTTCGACTTCTTGGTTAGGTATAGCATATGCTTCTGGCCATTTGTTAAAATAATCCATTGCAACCAGGATGTATTTATTTCCTTTTTCTGATTCAGGAAACGGACCAGCTATATCCATTCTGTGGCCACTCTCTCAAAAGGATTTCCCACGTTATACTGTCTCATTGGGGCTTTCCGTTTTATGACCGGGCCATTTCCAGAGGCACACAACTCACATTTTCGGCCCGCTCTTCACATTTTCTTTGCAGTTCACCCAATACAATCTTTCTCTCTCTCTTTCAAGAGTTCTTTTCACGCCAAAGTGCTTTCCGGAAATACCATCGGCACTTTGCTTCTCGGCACTATCACTTAGAGTCTCTCAGTGCCATCTTCACATTTCAGGCGTCGTTTTAAGATTTTATTTTCAATCACTAAGGAGTCCCACTGTGCCCAGTATGTTTTCAGGCTCCTACTTAAGATACTAATTTCTTCCCAAGCTGGTCGTTGTCCTCTACTTTTCCACTCAATAATACGTCCCAATTCGGCGTCATTCCCTGGTCTTCTTGTATTCTTTCGGGTAGCTAAGTATTATCGGTTACCGTCATTCTATGGATGACACTTATTTTCTCTTCCATCTTGGAGCAATGATTGCAGCCTACCGGACAAGGTCTTCTTGATAGGACGTCCGCATTCCGATGGCTAGTTCCTACACGATGTTCTGTGTCAAAGTCATATTCCAGCAGCCGTTCTATCTACATAGCAACTTGCCTTTCAGGATTTCAAAACTGGAGTAACCTTTTTGTGCAGCATGGTCTGTTCTTAGCAGGAATTTTCAGCCGTATAAGTACTTATAAAAGTTCTCTACAGATTTGACAACGTCCAACAGTTCCCTTCTTGTTACACAATAGTTCCTTTCTGGCCGCGACAAGACCTTGCTGAAATACCCAATAACTTTTTTTGTCCGTCCTGCACCTGAGAAAGAACGCTTCCTATACTTGTGTTGCTGGCATCGGTATCTAACACAAATTTACCCTACCATCCGTGGATAACTCAGAATCGGTGCTGTAACTAGTAGCCGTTTCAGTTGTTCAAATGCGCTGTGGCAGTCGTCATTCCAATTATATTCCTGTCCATCTTCGGTTAATTTCGTCAAAGATTTGCCAATGTTCGCCAACCCTAGAATAAAACAGCGGTAATATGTACACAATCCCAAAAAACTGCGTAGTTGGTGTATATCTGCTGGCGTAGGCCCCTCTTGTTCCGTTTTTATTTTCTCAGGATCGGCTCTTATTCCGGACTCCGAAACGACATGTCCTATTATTTGACCTCTTCTCCAAATAGGTGACATTTCTTAGTGCTCAAGGTAAGGTTTGCCCCGCGTAATCTGTGAAATATCTCCTCTAGGCTCTTAAGATGTTCTTCAAAAGACCCGCCTAACACTATTACGTCGTCTAGGTACATCAGATATGTTTTTCAGAAAAGTCCACTCAATATCGACTCCATCAAACGTTCAAAAGTAGCATAATCCAAAGGGTATGATCTTGAATTGTCATAATCCAGTTCCAATTGTAAGAGCAGTTTTCTCTTTATCGTTTGGCTTCAAGCGTGCCTGCCAGTATCCGCTTTTCAAGTCCAAGGACGATAATTATTCAGATCCGGATAGAGTATTCAAGGTGTCAACAATTCTGAGCAAACAGCTGTCTTTTTTTGTGACATTGTTTAGCCGCCGGTAGTCTACGCAAAATCTTGTCAACCCATCCTTTTTCCTGACAAGCACTACCGGGGATGCCCATGGACTATTCGAGGGCTCAATTACTCCCTGTTCTTCCATTTGCTCGGCTTGCTTACGTTTTGTCAAAGGAAACCACCTGGGATGTTGTCGTATCGGTTGCGCATTTACAGTGTTGATCTTGTGTTGCACAACATTCGTTCTTCCTTTCTCACTATCATCCAGTGCAAACACACCTCGATATCGTCCGACCAGTTCTTTTACCTTGCCCAGTAGTTGGTCGCTGTTTAATCCTTGACACAAAGGTATCAATATATCCAACAATTTCTGTGAGTAACCGTTGGCTGGTTTATCTTTTGTGTCATCCGCACAACGTTTAATATGACATACTGGAATGCAACTTCCCACTATCCGGGGGTCCCATCACGATCATTTCCGTCTTTTTGGGTATTTTCATATCACAAATCATTCGAACTTGATTCGTCTGGTTACTCGTCCCTTGAAATGGAATCTCATCATCATCTATCCCTAGCACATTTTCTTTCATGTTCACATAAAATCCATATTCTCTCATGAGATCCATTACCAAGATAACTTCTTCTGTAATTTCGGCTACCAACACCCGATGATGAATTAGTTTGTCTCCAATTACCAACGTTACGGCAGTCTCTCTGTGAGTAGAAATTTTCTCACCACTTGCCATTTGAAGACATACTTATGCAGGTAGCACTTTTCCACGAACAACTAAATCTGGTCTCACAACAGTCCTTGTTGCTCCTGTTTCCACGAGTAATCGGACAACCCTACCATTAATTTTACTATCGATATAAATGTTATTCAGACTTTCCATCGACGATGCAGCACGAATGATAATCTCCGGGGCGCTATGTTGTGCTGTCGACGTTCGCCCCTTTACGTCGATTTGCTTTAGTTTTTCCTGCTGCTCAACCGGTTGTTTTTATGGTTGAGAACATCGTCTCTGTATATGACCAACTTCACCGCAGTTACAGCATGGCAGACCCCATCTCCACGGTCGTTGTCTTTCCAGCCTTTCCGCCACACTGTTGACCATTTATACTATGCTGTTCTGCAATTGACTAGGTTTTTCTAAGGCAGACCGAATTTTGTGACTCGCCCTATATGATGTCTGCTTAGCTTCTTTAAATTTAAGCGCATGAGCCAGTGCGTCATCTAACATTTTGGCCGTGTTAATTTTAGCGTTTGTTGTGTTTCACCGTTTTTAACGCCATCCACAAATGATCGAACAGCCAGTTGATCAATGAAGCTATCTGGTGCCGTTGGGTATGCCGCCAATCTAACTAATCTGGCTTCGAATTCTTGCAGGCTTTTATTTGTCTTTTGCGAGCGGTTCTTAACTTGAGCATGGTAAACCTATTGAAGATGAGCGTCTCCATATTTCATCTCAAGCTTCGATGTTAGGAGGCCGTAATCATTCTGCTGGTGATCGGGAATCGTTTGCAAGATGTTACGAGCTTCCCCCGTAGTAGGGTCACTATTAAGGAGATAGCCTTCTCGTTGTTACACCAACCTTTGGCTGTTGCAGCGGTTCAAATTGTTTCCAATAGGTCGGCCAAGGTGTTTTACCATCGAATGTGCGTGGTTTCACTTTAGATTTTGGCGGTTGTTGACTCGTTTCCTACCATGCCTCTAATTTCTGGGATGTTCTGATTTACAACTTGGTTTGCTAATGCAAGTGACCGCGTTGTTAGTGAAATCATTTGTTCTTGCAGCCTCATCACATCTTCTTCCATTTTTACCAATTCACTGTTCAACTCTTGTTCAACTGTTTTTACCTGTTCAGTGAAATCTTCTTTCAATGCAATGGAGCTTTCCATTAATCTTTATTCCAACGTGGCAGTCTTTTCATTAAACAGTTTCTTCCACATTCTCAGCATTTTCACTTAACTTTTCTTTCATACCGGATTTAAAATCCTTAAGGAAATTCATTAAAGTTTCTGCGTCCATTTTACTTTCGATTCTAGTAACTGGCATATACAAACTACTCAAATGTCTTTAAACTTGTGTTTTTTTCTTATGATAATTAATCACTATACACCCAACTCAGCCTGACACCAGTGTAACGGGCTACCGCTGACGCGATGTGCTAATTTAGAACAAGTAATAACAGAAGTCTTTATTACTCACTATTCGCAAGTCTAATTAACAGTATATGCCTTATTTATAGATGCTTTCGGCCCAATTAACAATGAAGCACTATCATACTAATGCTATTTACAAGCACTAACATCTTCTTAAACTAAATTTATAACCATAAGTCTTCTTAACAACGCTAACACTACTATAATTTATTTCTTACACTTTTCTCTATTTATGTACAAACTGTCGGTACAATATACACGTTCACATAACACAAATTTATATTTACTATAGGACTTTTAAAAGCATAACTAACTTTACACTATATGCTTTATATACTACATTTGGGTATAGACTAACTTATGTACACAAATCACCGATCCTATATATATACCTCATAATTAAATAGGTGACTCATATTGTAGTGTTCGCTGGAAGGGTTCGAGGCTTCTGTAGAATATACTTTGGTTATGCTACTTTGTGTGGTTGTCTAATAATTCGTAACATATATATATATATATATATATATATATATATATATATATATATATATATATATATATATAAATGCAATGCCTAATTAAGAAGAATACAGAATGCAATAGAGAGTAATACAGAGTAATATAGAATAACAAAAAAATACAAGTATGCATGTAGAACATCAGAAGAGAATCATAATCTAAGGCGCTTAGCGTCCTTGTGTAAATTCGTGCGAATAAACGAATAGTAGGTGTAGTTGAATTTTATTTAACTAACTTGATTAAAGAGTTAGGTGGCAATCAAATAATATTGGAAGAACTACATTGCAGTTGCCTTAGAAGTAGAAATGCCTGTTGTTCCTATAACTCGACTAACACTCTGTAGTATGGGTTGCTCAACTGTAACAATACATACTAATATTTTACTTACTTTTGTGCAACAAAGTTAATTATTTTTAGTGAATAACTTAAACTAAGATCATTTTACATTCTTATTAAAATCATCTCAATTTTATTATATTTGAAAAAAGTAAAGGTACATTCATAAAAGTAAGATCACGTGTCCATAAACAAATAAAAGGGATTAAAACTATTAAAATAAATAAGAAATGAATAAAAGTTGAAATCGATAAAATAAATATCGATGGTCTCAAATCAATACCTTGTAATTCAAAATCTGACATTTTTCAGGAGAAGCAAATAACTTTCCGCATTTGATAATAAGCCCTATCTTTTTCCTTTTGGCGTGTATGCTACTTTTCTTCCGATAAATTCTTTTTTTTGTACTGGCAACAAACATCGCATTCATCTTTTTTGGTTGGTATAACGAGATATTCCTCTTTTTTAACATAAACTTTGTAAAGTTCCGTAATAGTTCTAAACGATTGTTCTAAATACATTTTTAGTGTCTTTCCGGCAGTAGTGAGCTTATTCAGATTATTCAGAGAGTTCTTCATAGAGCCGTTGAGAACTCTGGTGGAGAGAATTCCTCCTTCTTTCGCTCTTTTATTCTGTCCCTCACTCATTCCGTGTTTACTTCAATTAACCCAATTTATTAATCTGCCATTCGTTGAGACCAAAAGTCGAAAGGAACATTTTCTTGTAAATGGGGATATTTTCGTTGTCAACTTTTATGGTGTACTTAAGCGGTACACTACGTCGAGCTTCAACATTATTTTCTACGGATTTCCTTTCTTTGGGATTTTCTTTGGTAACGTGTTTGCGCACGAAAGTTTTGCGTTGTTCCCATGATAAGTTTTCCCAGAACTTTGTAAAAAGATCTTCGCGCACTTGCTTATGAATTTCGCTACATTTTCTTTTGTTTGATTTGGCACAAAAAGTGAATGAACAAGCTGGCCCCAACTTTCAATTTTCTTTATTTGTATCATGGAAAGTATTTTTTTGGTTTGCTGGTCTTGTAACCTTCTGGTTGACACTTCTGTGTCAGCATTCTATTTATATAATATTTCTAAATTCAATTGTCTATTGATAGCATCCTCCTGCCATCTATCTCGTTGTTACCTTTGCGCTTCGTTTTGTGTTAACCTTAATAATTACAGGTTATTGCCATGTACTCAAATTTACCTTATGGTGCATTTTGTGAAGTTGCGTGTTTTATATTTATGATCTGGAAGGGGGTTCCATTGAAGTCTATTAGAACTAGGACTTTAGGTTTCATACGCTCCTTTATTTTTATCAGTTCCTAGCGCCTTGGCATTCCCTGTCCAGGCTCTGATTCAATACTACCCTTTATTAATATAATTGGTACAATACATTTTCTGATATACTCTGAATTAGTCTCACCCTGACTAACCCGGAGCAAAGTTGTCACCACCCCCCAACCCAAAAGCCGCTACCTAAGCACTTTTCTAGTGACCGTTAACTTGACTGAAATTTTCCGTCACACTATTTTACAATGTATTTAATTAAGAATAGTTTATCTACTGCTCCATATTTATATTTTATTTAAACTTAAACCAAACAGTTGGAAAATCAAGTTAAATAATGCTTGATAAGTTTTAAAACCTTCCTGGATGAATTTTTTCAAGAACCTCAATTTGTTAAAAGAATATAAATAAAAATTTACATACACATCGATTCGTTGCTTTTATTTCAATTAGGGATGGACACGAACCGAACAGGTTCGAGGTTCGGTTCGAGGTTCGGTTCGAATTTTCGAACCGAACCGAACATTTTATTTTCGAACCGAACCTCGAACCGGACCGGCAAATTTTTCAAACCGAACCGAACCTATCTCAAGGTTCGGTCCGGTTCGGTTCGAAAAGTTCGATTTTTTAATTAAACATTTAGTTTAAAAATTTAATTTTCACTAAAAACATGTCAATCTTAATTTTTCCCAAATGCACATTTTAAAAATCTCTAGTCACAAGCATATAAGAAATACAACGATTTTCTAATGTACATGGTCATCGAGTTTTAAGCCAATAGGTAAAAAATGTAATAGGTATTAGTGTTACATATCTAATAAATTTTGTCATCGAGGCACGTTTGTAGATCAGAAAATTCTAGATTAGTTCGATTTGGTTAATGCTCCGTATTTCAAATTGTTGATATTAAAGAAACTCGAAATGATTTTGAAAATTTGGTTTTAAAAACAAGTTTATTTTATTTAATGAACAGAAGTCGTGTTGAAAACCATCACGGTCTAGAGACTACAGAAGTTTTCAGAATAAACGAAACAATTTAATTTTTAATTAAGTATGTTGTTACGTTTTTTTCGTGGCAGCCACGTTGGGCGCCAAATTTATGTTACGTTACACAAAGAAAGTCAAAGAAATGACCGGGCTCAATCGGAGTGTAGGGGGGGTTGTAGAAAGCAGACTGACCTATGATGTATGCGGCGGTAAGGAGTTAGTAACAGTACCTGCAATAAAAGAAATTAGAATAGCAAACCTGCAATAAAAAAGATTAGTCCTGCAAACCTGAAATAAAGAAAAAGCATAGCAGCAATGCATAGTCTAAGTTATTCAGTACTTGGTAGAATGTAAAAAAAAACTGTTTAGATAAACTATATAATATAACAACGGTAAAAGCAATACAAAAATTTTTAGTACAAAGTGAGGTAATATTGGGGAGTAGCAGAAACGTTTCCTCACACACCAATTAAACATAAATCAGATAAAATGTTGACAAAAGATAAATAGATAAGACACATTTGGTATGAGTAATTTAGTAGTATTGATTTTTCTTTCTTTCTTTTTCTTTTCCTATGTTTTAAAATAGCATGCAAGTCTATTGTAAAAGGTATCAGAACCACAAAGATATGGCAAAGCAACGGATAGATATTTAAAGTAATAATCAGTAGGAAATAGTTCAACTTACAAAAGTCCTTCAGCAACGCTTCCTTGCAACGGAAGTGTGGGATTCAACGATGTCCTGCACTAACGAAGCACTTCACCCTTGACTGTGAGGGTGTTGATGGAACTTATCGCACGTTACACTAATCACACCTACCTATTTCACTGGTGTTAGCAACAGACATTATCACGCGACGGAACTATGTAGCATTGATAAATTTCTTGTTACTTCTATTTCCTGAGGCAATAATTTCGAAATATGTTGTAGCACTAGTTTAATTTCAACTGGGACCAAATGTTTATTATCTTCATAAACATCCCAAAAAGCAGTGAGAAACTTCAACCGATACCTTTGTAAGCCGGTAATCTGTTATATTTCGCAAACACGAAACTTGCACAAGCAAAGATCTGTTGTAGATTCTTTGGGGTTAGAAAATTCAGAAACTACAGTATCCACAGTATTTGGATAATCCAAAGTATGAACTACTCACATAAGAAAAGGACAACGCCACAAAAACACAATTAGTAAAAGCCACAAGGAAACAGTATTTTTCACGTAATTAATAGAAACGAAGAACAAAACACAAACTACAACTCTTCATCTGTTTATCTCAACTCGTTGTTACTATAAACTCTTGTCGACTATATCTCCTTCGCTAATCACATAAGGAACATCCAACACGTGAATGCCGCAATCATATCTAATAATTAATTCTCACTATTTTCAAAGCAAAACGGAAAGCAGTATTTTTACCGTAATTAATATATAGGAACGTGGAACAAAACTACTGTAACAAATGGCTTATCACAATATTTTTGTATCAAAAGTTTTTAGTATAAATATTTTAGCCAATGTAGCAATTTGAGTTTTGAATTCTTATTTCAACTATTTGCACAATTCAAAACTTACAATAAATTTCTCATAAATTATTAATAATAAAATTTGCTAATTATTTCCTAAGAATTTAACTACATTGTTGCAATCATGCATGGCAAGGAAGTTGGTCAACCCAAACACTCATAATGCAGGATGTGCAGTGTCATAATTGCATCACCTTGTACTTTCCATGAAGGAAACATGATTGAATTTGAACGTCATAGAGGGTGATCCAAAAGGACCACTCTTGGCAGTAGTTAGTGTACTTTAGTCGCGAGTGGTTGGGCACTGATCAGCTCTCTTGACATGATGTAAGTACTTGCTTGTATTTTCTATTTAAATGTAACTTTATGTATTATTTCATATGTAACAATGTAATCTTTACACTTCTTTCTTATGTAACACTTGATATGCCGCTTACTTGCTTATAACATAATATATTGGATAAATTTGATTGTTTAGTTATTATTGTGCTGTCTGCTCTGATTTTGATGTATACAATGGCAATAGTAGCATATGCTTTAAGATCCCATGACTAGGACATTTTATCGTCCCTGGTCTCAGCACGTAGGTCCTCTCGTTCTACGCTACCCCCTTCTTTACCTAAAAAACCCCTACGTTGCACTACCACTCACGTTTCAAAGGACCGCGCAGGAATCATGTTTTCCCAGGTGTTGGTTTTAACGACCTCCTATCGATAACTAGAAAATCAATAATATCCACTCATTATAATACGACGCATTCACCTAAGGATGTGTTTCAATCTCGATCACCTAACCACACTATCGAATCGTGGAGAGTGAAAGTCGATAATCGCGTAATATAATATAAAGGGATTATTCGCAAACGAGTTAATAAATATATAAAACATAGAGATAGTAGTTGCAGAAATGTATTTACGAATTGAGTATTGTAAAAAGGTTAAGTTACGAAAATGCACGTTACAATGTATTACTAATCCATCATTTTGAATTTTTTATTTTTATAAGAAAACCAGCTCTCTATTAATATTAAAAAATGTGACCTTGTAGCAAAAACTAATCTCCTTTTCTTTTGTACATAATCGCTCAACAAATGGTGTTACAAAACGCAGGGTACCATAATATTTACTGTTTATTTAATGTGGCCATTACCATCAACGTCTTTAGAAGTAGCCGATACTCCACAAGAATGACCCCAAACTTTCACAACCAAGGGTTGAAGTTTATGACTCATGGGGGCATAAACTTTTCAATCAATGCCGACATAAAATAACACAGTATAATGCAAATAATAAGCATACATAATGCCCGTGCCATAAATACTGTTATATTTTATTATGAAAAACGTAAACGCTGTTTGAGGTAGATGTACGAATTTTTCCAAAAATCATCAGATATTGTTTTTTAAAAGAAATAGTTGAGCGGGTAACTCAGGGAAGGTGGAGCGAAGTAGGCACCTCTGAAGTTCCACCTCCCGGAGCAGTGAACTGTAATCGTCTTGGGTAGACACTAGTGGAAGAAATGTGAACATACGAAGGACCGAGAAGTAAAAAATGAACACTATTGCCATATAACAACTCACAACGATAATCTGGTGAACTTTATGGAGTAAGTAAATTAAACAATTAATCGTACACCGTGTAGTAAGAGGATCATATATTATAACGTCAATAAGAATTAGAAATACAGCGAAAAGCACAATTTACAGTATATTAAATTTCTGAATTATTCGAACTTGTATAAACGTACTACTTTAAATCACACTATTATGAATTCATAGTACATATGCCGCGTATCAAGTTCACTAACGTATTTTGTATGATACGTCAATGGAAAGGGTCATTGCATTAATATCACACAAGCACGAGGTAACTTGTTGTGATACCAGATTAAGAAAATGGTTATTATTTACTATTATAACCGGAAAGATCAATAACTATTACGATTGTAAGAACACGCACCTGTGTTGAGAATACAAATTACTATGCATAATGATCGCCTCGTATTTCAGTTAATCAATAACTATTACGATAGGAACGATTCATTACAATTTGCACACTAGAAATAATTTATAGAACAAAGATAATCACAGCCCGCGCGAATACGACTGTAACCTAGGAAAGTTGAAGCAAAACTCTGTTGTTTGTCTATTAAAACCAAGGCAGGTGAGCGCTGCACGTGCTCAAGGTTATCTTCCTGCCTGTAGGGCAGGCTATTACATAGAATTGAACATTAATATGCTCTAAGAAATAATAATAGAGCATTTTTGAACGTAATTAATCTTATTGAAAATAAAGAAGATTTTACGAATACGAAATAATTTAGGAAACTCCAACATACTCCCCCGCGTTGAAGCTACGCTTCAACAAGAAAAGAAACCAGAACAGAAAGGAGAGCAACGAAGGAGGAAGAAAGAAGAAAATGTTTTGTTCATTCGAGCCGGATCAGGGATCACGAGTCGAATCTTGACTTGAAAAATGAATTTGATTTGGCAAAAGACACAATTTAGTTATTGGTCTTATGTAGTCGCCAGTTGTTGTATGAATTTTGACAGCACGAACTTTTCCGTCGCAGCCAGGAATTGTCGCTAAGACACGGGCGAGAACCCATTGAAGAGGAGGAGTGTCATCTTCTTTGACTAACACTAGGTCATTTTCCTTTAAGTTTTCTTTTTCTTCAAACCATTTTGGTTTATTTTTCAAACGATTGAGATACTCTACAGACCAACGTTTCCAGAAGATTTGCTGAATCTGTGATATCTTTTGATAAAGTGAAAGTCTATTTTCAGAAATATTTGAGACATCTTTTTCTGGATAAGAAGTTAATGCAGAACCAATTAAAAAATGTCCAGGGGTTAAACAGCTCAAATCAGAAGCATCATTAGATAAGGGACTTAGAGGTCTAGAGTTCATTATAGCCTCTATTTGGCATAATATTGTTAGAAATTCTTCATAGGTGAAACTTTGGTTACCTATGATTCGTTTCATGTGGTATTTCGCACCTTTATGGCGGATTCCCATATACCACCCCAATGAGGGATTTTGGAGGAATAAATTTCCATGAGGTTTCATTTTGAGAAAGAAAATTAGAAATAATCAGAGAATTATTTTTATTTTTGAAAAATCATAAAGATCTTTGAGTTGATTTTTGCACCTGAGAAATTTGTAGCGTGATCGCTATAGATTGTTGATGGATTTCCACGCCGCGAAATAAATCTTTTAATGTAGATAAAAGGATTCAGTAGATAGACTTGTAACTACTTCGATATGTACAGCTTTTGTAGCCATACAAACGAATATTGCTATATAGGCTTTTATTTTGGGAGCTTTACGCAGCCCAGAAGATTTTAAGAGAAAGGGCCACCGAAGTCGACACCTGATTTGTGAAAGGGCCTCGCAACATTGACTCTGTCTTGAGGGAGGTCTGCCATTATTTGTTTAGAAAACTGATTGCTAAATCTGAAACAAGTAATACAATTTCGAATTAGCCCTTTGGTTTCTCGTAAACCATTAAGTGGCCAAAATCTCAGCCGAACGTTTGATAGGGTTGTTTGAGCACCTGCGTGTCCTAAACGCTTATGCTCATACATAAGAATCAATTTGGTTATTTGATTTTGGAAGGCATTAGTAATGGATGTTTTTGTTGATAAGAAATGCTAGCGTTTCCTAGACGACCGCCAACTCGTAGAAGTCCAGTGGAATCTAAAATGGAGACAAAGAATGCAACTGTTTATTTGACAGTTGCTTATTTTTGAGAGTTCCGACAGTTCTTTTGAGAAATATTTATTTTGTGTTTGTTTAATAATGAACTGTAATGATACCTCTAGTTCTTGAGGTGTTAGGGCACCGGAGATTCGATTGCCTTTGGCAATATCAATAAAACGAAATACGTACGCAAAGGTGCGTAGCAAACGAGAGAAATTAGAAAACGCAAGAAAATTTCTTCAATGTAAGTTAGAGTTGTGAATCATTGTGAGTCACAAGATGCGATTTTCTTTCTTTAGGCAATTCTAAGGTAATTAGAGATTGATCTACTGTTAGATCTAGACAAGGATTTAACAAAACTTAGGACCTTGCCACCACGATTCATTATTAAGAATCTCGCGGACAGACAAGCCTCGTGATAAAGAATCGGCTGCATTTTCGGACGACTTTACATGTCGCCACTTAAAATCAGAAGTTGTTTCTTGTATTTGAGAAACACGATGTGAAACAAAAATAGACCATCTGCTGGCGTGACTTTTACACCAGGCTAAGGCTATTAATGAGTCAGTCCACAAATTTACCGAGTCAAAATTTATTTTATTTTTGAAGACTTTTAATAGTAATCTTACGAGTTTTGAAAGAAGGAGCATAGCACAAAGCTCAAGTCTAGGAAGTGTAATTGTTTTAACAGGAGCTACCCTTGACTTGAAAGAAATTAACTTAGAGGAAATGGTGCCGTCTGCATATATTGCACGTAAATACACACAGCCACCGTATGCGGCCAAGTTCAGTTTTTGAAATGGTTTTATTTAAGAAATAGAACCTTGGAATGTTTTGTTCTTTCAGCAATGAAAGATTTTTGTAGAAATTGTTAAATTCGTCGAGCATTTTTGAATCTGAGATAATTGTGTCCCAGTCCAGTTTAAGAATCCACAACTTTTGTATTAATATTTTACCCTTTACTATAACAGGATTTATTAACCCAAGAGGGTCATAGCACTGGGCTATTGCTGACAGAATTTTTCTTTTGGTAAGTGGGAAGATTTGCTTATTTTCTGTTGTGGAAATGTAAAGAGAATCAGAAATAGGGTTCCATTTTAGCCCTAAAACTTTATTTGGAGCATCTTGCAAATTAATGTCGTAGTCCAAGGAATCGGATTTTTTAGCGATATTTTTTAGAAAAGTTTTGGAATTGGAACAATATTTGTGAAGCTCAGACCCATGCTTCTTCAGAACGGAGTTTAACTCAGTGTGAAGTTTGAAAAGAATGTCTAAATTTTGCGCACCACACAAACCGTCATCCATATAAAATTGAGAAGAAATTGCTTCCGAAGCAAGTGGAAATTTATTTTTACTCAAAGATGCTATTTCTTTAAGCACTCGAGATGCGAGAAAGGGGGCACTGTTAGTGCCGTAGGTAACAGTGTCTAACTGAATACATTTCAGATCATCCTCAGGGTTTTCACGCCAGAGGATATTTTGTAAGAACGTTTGTTCGGGATTGATTAAAATTTGTCTAAACATTTTCTGTATGTCAGTGGTGAAGACAAAAGGAACATTCTAAATCTACAAAGAATGTCGAATAAATCCGGATGAACTTGGTAACCCTTAAGAGAGATGTCATTTAAGGAGTAACCAGAAGAAGTTTTACAACTTGCGTCATACACAACGCGAAGTTTAGTAGATGTGCTACATTCACGAATAACACACAAATGAGGAATGAAATATTTATTTTCTAGTTTGCAGTTTTGCAATACTAAGGAACATATTTAGCATGTCCAAGAGAGACATACTCTTGAAGGAAATTTTATATTCATGAAATAAAGTACTATTTTTTGAAGTCTTTTTCTAAACTCAAAAAGCGTTTTTAGCAATGGTAAAGGAATCACCGAGCTTGCTAGGCTCTGACGAAGATTTTAGTGGTATATCTACCTGAAATCTGCCGTTTTCTAATATTTTGTTGTAGAAGTAAAATGTGTTCGGATAATTGGTGTTCTTCAGAAGGAATAGATATTTCGGAAATGTCTTCCATTTCCCAGAATTTTTTGAAAACAATCAACTTTTGAAGTCGCAAGAAAGGAAAATTTTGACTTATCTGAATTTTCGTTTTCAGACAGAGACATATTAGAATGAGTGTAGTTTTTGAGACTGTACCTGCTACAATCCATCCCAAGTGGGACTCTTGTAAAACAGGAAGATTTTACCTAGTTTAATGATATTTTCAAGAATTATATCATAGTAGCAATCTAGACCTATCAAAATGTCAATTTCTGACGGCATGTGATATTCGTCGTCAGCTAAGAAAATATTTTAGGTATTTCTATTTTGTCATTCATTATCTGAGTTTGAGGAAGCTTGCATGTTATATTAGGTAAAACAGCACAAGTTATTTTGAAGGATTTACTTAGATCTTTGTTAGAGAATATTTTAATATTCACCAATTTATCGGCGATAGTAGAGCTTTCGTTGATGCCAGAAATATTCATAGTTGTGTTGTGAGTTTTGCACGGTAGTTGATCAGCTAATTTTGTGTGATAAATGAGTTTTGGCTACCAGTGTCAAACAACAGCTTGGCCGAAATAATTTCTCCGTATTTAGAGCAGAGAGTTACTTTGGCTGTAGCTAGGAGGACATGGCAATATTTTACCGAATGGGCTGAATGGGTAATCAAATTAGACATATGCTGAGCATCGTCTTTAGAAATTGGTGCACAAGCATTTTCTTGTTGTGCGAAGGAATCATCATTTTGCGAACTCGGAACTTTCTTGTTTGTTTGTGAATTTTTATTTTGGAAATTAGATTTAGGAGAGAAGTTACTTTTATAACTAGAACTTGTAATCGGAAGAGATTGATCGCCCAATCCTTTGTCTATGTGTAACAAAGAATTATGCGATTTAGAACAAAAGAACATTTTGGGTAGAAGAACAATTTGCAATATTGTGCTTGCCTAGGCAATTAAAGCACAACTTATTCGATTTAACGTAGTCAATTTTTTCTTGATATCTTAGATTTTTGAAGGAAATACAGGTGTAGATTCTATGACCTGCTTTTTTGCAAAAGGAACACTTAAGAACTTGTTGGAATTTTTCGTGATTGGCAACTGGAGCAGAGTGATAAACAGAAATTGATTTTCTTTGCAATTTAGGACTTGCAACATCAATATTTTCTAAGACAGAACTCCTTTTTTCTAAGAATTTTATAAAATTTTCCAAATTGGGAATTATAGAATGATCTCTTTCCATTTCATAAGCACGTTTTGTATTGAAATCCAACTTTTTGAAAAGAAATATTAAAATAATATTCCATAAATCTTCGTAAGAAAAATTTAAATTTTTGAGAGATTGAATATTTTTCTGAATGGTAGCCGCGAATTCACGCAGTGAACTTGACTTACATTTTGTCATGATTGGAGTTTCTAACATTGCTGATAAATGAGAATTGACTATAACAAATTTGTTTTCAAATCTACTTTTCAAAATATTTAAAGCGATATGGAAATTTTCATTTGTAATTGGCAAGGAATCAATTAAATGCAGAGGTTCATTTTTTAAATAACTTTTAAGATATACTAAACGCTGAATGTTTGATAATTGAGAATTTTTTATTATAAGAGCATCGAAAAGTTGATAAAAAGATTCAAATTCTTTTATATCTCCCGAAAAGTTTGAATTTTGATTTCCGGCAACTTGACTGCCGTTGATTGAGGATTACTTAAAGAGGATTGAAAACTATCATCTTGATTTTCAATGGCTTCCGTTTGCTTTCTTCTTAAATTGGCAATACATTGAGTAAGATTGCTTGCAAGAGAAATATTTGTCTTCTATGACGGACCTGTCTTCTACATCAAGAACTTCTTCCGAACAGAGAATTTCTATTTCATCTTGAACTTTTCGTATGAATTAAACAAAGAATGCACCCGTTGCAATCTGATTTCAAATTCGAGTGGTGTGTTACAAGTGTCCGCACTTTGAGCGAACCACGATTCTATTCGCGTAAAGGAACCTTTGACCGAAGCTCTAGACTTTTTAAATTTTCTAAGCTCATATTGAATTTTTAGACATTAATGTTTATAGAAAAATCATGCACTTTTGCACAACAGTTTAAGAGATAAGACAAGTAAAATGGAATAAGCTCACCCAATTAATCGCTGCTTGTTGAGTTTCCAGGAATCTTCCAGAAATCTAGGCGAACTTGACAATGTGTGTTCAGGAACTAGTGTCTTCTTTCCAATAGAAAGGCTGGCTTCCAGGAATATCCAGGAAATCCGTCTCTGAAGGACCACTTTTTTGAGCGGGAAACTCAGGGAAGGTGGAGCGAAGTAGGCACCTCTGAAGTTCCACCTCCCGGAGCAGTGAACTGTAATCGTCTTGGGTAGACACTAGTGGAAGAAATGTGAACATACGAAGGACCGAGAAGTAAAAAATGAACACTATTGCCATATAACAACCACAACGATAATCTGGTGAACTTTATGGAGTAAGTAAATTAAACAATTAATCGTACACCGTGTAGTAAGAGGATCATATATTATAACGTCAATAAGAATTAGAAATACAGCGAAAAGCACAATTTACAGTATATTAAATTTCTGAATTATTCGAACTTGTATAAACGTACTACTTTAAATCACACTATTATGAATTCATAGTACATATGCCGCGTATCAAGTTCACTAACGTATTTTGTATGATACGTCAATGGAAAGGGTCATTGCATTAATATCACACAAGCACGAGGTAACTTGTTGTGATACCAGATTAAGAAAAATGGTTATTATTTACTATTATAACCGGAAAGATCAATAACTATTACGATTGTAAGAACACGCACCTGTGTTGAGAATACAAATTACTATGCATAATGATCGCCTCGTATTTCAGTTAATCAATAACTATTACGATAGGAACGATTCATTACAATTTGCACACTAGAAATAATTTATAGAACAAAGATAATCACAGCCCGCGCGAATACGACTGTAAACTAGGAAAGTTGAAGCTAAACTCTATTGTTTGTCTATTAAAACCAAGGCAGGTGAGCGCTGCACGTGCTCAAGGTTATCTTCCTGCCTGTAGGGCAGGCTATTACATAGAATTGAACATTAATATGCTCTAAGAAATAATAATAGAGCATTTTGAACGTAATTAATCTTATTGAAAATAAAGAAGATTTTACGAATACGAAATAATTTAGGAAACTCCAACAATAGTAATAATAATAATAATAATAATAATAATAATAATAATAATAAAGATAAACTGACAAACAGCTTTTCATTTGTACTGTATAAGAAATCAGCAACACCTTATTTATTGTCTTGATACTTTTTTTATACTAACTAAAACTAAAATAAAAGTAATCGCAAATACCGTGTGTTATCGTTCTTTCACGGTAAAATGACATTAGTAAAAAATCATCAATTATTAAAACATTCCAAATTATAAAGGTGGCTTTCACTATTAACCTAATTGTAATTACACTTTGCTAAAGAGAGTACGTATTGAAAAATCAAACCTGGACACATAGTATTAATATGATTTATCCTACTAAAATCTAAAACAAATTACTGTTGGGTTTATTTAAAAATAGCAGCTACTAAATATAAAAACTACATTAAACATTTAAATTGTTGTAGTTGAACGCACTAGTTGTTTAAAATGTCGAACTGGTTTGGTTCGGTTCGTTTTTTTCGAACCGAACCGAACCGAACCGGAGTATATTTTTTCGAACCGAACCTCGAACTGAACTGGACAAAAAAGTTTTCGAACCGAGCCTAGGGCAAGGTTCGGTTCGGTTCGGTTCGAATCCATCACTAATTTCAATCATTGCAAGTAATATTAATATCACATAACTACATTCTAAACGAACTACCAATCTTTCGAAAAAATAAAGCTGACTTCGTCCAAGTCTTAAACTTTTTGTATATTAAAGTCAAATTTGATCTTCTGATACTAGAAACCAAAATAATATTAATTAATCTGTAGTTAATACAAAATTCCATCTACGAAAGCTCTTTGACAGATCAGTAAACTTACGTTTATGATTGTTCTACATCAAAATAAAGATCGTTGAATGGAATAATATATTATTTAATAAATCACAAATAGCTAACATAGAAAAACAACTAAAAGAAAATTGTAAATATACGATAGACACCGGTAAATTTTCAAATATTGTAAGTAATTTAACTATTGAAGAATGTATATTTTACTCGAGCACAATCACCAGCTGCTACCTTTTTGACTGAAATTGAGTATATAGTGACCTGTATCCTACTCTACGGTTTACTTATAGTAGCTTAATAAAACATGTTGGTTTTTAAATTTTATCTTTTATTAATAATATATAACTAAAAAATCAATTTAGTTAAGTAAATATGGCTTGCAAACGCAAATATTGATTCACTAAGCTTCTCAAAACTAATATAAAAGTTATTAATTTTTGAAAATTAGTTGGTTATTGACCTTCATGTAAACTACCAACATTTATGCTACCTTTTAACAATATTTATTAAACACTGTATTTATCTGTTTCTGCTAGTCGTTTTGGTCATTCTCTTCACGAATCTGTAATTACTTATTGATTACAGGGACTGCTTTAACAAATATTTTACTTGATATCTTCTATCAACCTTACATTAAATATATTCTTCCTTGGAAAAGTTCAAATTAGTATTGTAAATAAAAATTGTGGCATCGAATTTAAATATGATCTAACGAAGTGTAAATACCTTATTGCGCAGGTAAGATGAAAGATGATACATACTTAGGTTGTTTCCAAATACACTATTTGATGGTTTAATAGCCTCACTATTCACAGCGTCCGAAGAAATTATTACCGAATATTAATATTATTTATTTATAGGCTTTATGAATTTTCGTAAGTGAAATCGCAACTGGAATGTCGCAGAAAAAGCATTTACAAGGCCATATAAGTACTCAAACCAATAAAAAATTATTTCAATGTAATTTATGTGCCTATTTTTCATCATCCAAAAGTGGTCTGTGCATACATATAAAAACACATATTAACGAACGACCATATCCCTGTAAATTGTGTAGTTATACTGCACCACACAGAAGTCGTTTACGATATCATATGAAAATACATACTAGCGAACGACCATTTGCGTGTAACTCATGTAATTATTCTACAGTTCGTAA